>JABUQX010077307.1:0-10000 GCA_015478945.1 Trachelipus rathkii
TTGCTATGTCTACAAATGTGGAGACAGTGAATGAAATTTGTTTTGGTTTGCTACTCACAGGCCCGTATGTTGTTGTCATCATCCAATTTTTGTGTTCTGTTGTCATGTAGCAGACCAAATCTGCTTTCCCATGTAGAGGCAATTTTATGTATTACAATAATATGAGCCCTGCGAAGCATTTTGGATATATGATATATAACCTCTCTCTCTCTCTCATCTTCTCTCTCTTCTCTCTCTCTCTCTCTCTCTCTCATCTCTCTCTCTCTCTCTCTCTTCTTCTCTCTCTCTCTCTCTCTCTCTTGTTGATTTTTCCGGATTTTACATATATGATTTTGTGAGTACAAATTTTGACGTGAAGAGCACAGATTTTGATACCTAAAGCCGTTTTCGTTTTTACCTTTGTACTTATGAAACGTAAGAAATGCTCGAGTTTGCGTTGTTCGTTTTTGTCAAATTTAGCACAAATTTAGAAAAATGCTCACCAAACGTAAGGAATTTCCTAAATTCTGTAAGGTTGCTATCTCCCGTGCTTGCCGAATTTAGGACGTGCTTATGAAAAAATGTAAACAAACAATATGGCGGCGTTGTAGGTCCATTTGGTTGATGAATGTTTCATTCAATAAAATTAGTTTTAAATCTAATTTCTTCCAAATCGATAAACTCCATCACAATAGTTGATCAATTATTTGTAATATAAACCATTTGTTATTTTTTTTTTATTTCTGTTTATTCCAAAACCACGTGGTCCATCACAACAGTTGATTCAAAATCTTTGTAAACAGACGTTCGTTTATGCAGGAAATTCGTGCTAAAACTGGGTGAGCATTTCTTATCGAGCGTAAGCACTAGTAACAAAAACGATAACGGCGTAATATATAGGAAAATTTATTATAACCAACTGTAGGGTGAATGGTTAAAAAGATATTAAATTATCTGTCATAACTTACTCTTCGAACTGATGAACAAATCCTTTGGCCAGGCCCCCGTGACAATCCAATCAACTAACACCTTATTAGATTCCCAAACCTGTATTGTAACAGTATCCAGGCCTCTTGTTAAGTGAGCTATCGGCCTGTGCAATATTGCAGTGCAACTCAATACTTACAACTCACCAACTTATCCTTTTAGAGACCCTTCAAGTGGAACAACGGTTTGGCCGAGTTCTTTGTCTTATGTGAAAACAGTTCAGTCAATACTTTTCTTATCAGAGAATGAACCCTTTTTGTGATCAATCTTTCAATCACGAAAACCACGTCTTTAAGACTTAAAGCAATAGCTAATTGAATTATTGAATAAATGAAAAGTAAAACACGTTTGGAAATACTCAAGAAAACCACTGGGATAATTTTAGAAATATTTTTAATAAAAAAAAATAAATAAAAATGTACTGGTCTTACAAACTAGATTTTATAAGTCCATGAACATGTATCCGAATGTCCGTGGGGTATTCGCATACATGCGCACTGCACATATAAAATGAAAATTATCAATAATAAGTTAATTTATATATATATATATATATATACTATATATATATAATATATATATATATATATATATAATATATATATATATATATATATATATATATATATATATATATATATATATATATATATATATATATATTAATATTTAAACTATCTACAGGTTTATAATTCCATGTACATGTATCCGGATGTCCATAGATATCCGTTTATATGCGCACCGCAAATATAGAACCAAAATATTAACTGCCAAGTATATATATATATCTATAAAAATATAATATATATATATTATATAATATATATATATTATATATATATATATATATATATATTATATATATATATATAATATATATATATATTATAATATAAATATTAAATATTAGCTTCTAAAAAAAATAAATCAAATATCAACACTAAATGCTTTACCAATATATTTATATAAATCTTCGCCCCATAAATATATATATATAATATATATATAATATATATATTATATATTGATTTCAACGATATATATAAAATAAGCATAAACTAACAAAAATATATAAGACAGATTGACTTTACAAAAGATATAAAATATTTACTTGTAAATTAAATGTTTTTAGAAATTACTTAAAACATCGATTTGTCAGTGTGAACAAATGAATGCAAAACCAGCTGATCAAATAACAGCTGATGTCTTAAAGCAAGGAGTTGCCAACTAGTAATATAACAAATCTTTAATTTCAAATAAACAAAATGTGACTTTGGCAATTTTACGTGTATAAAACAATAAAATTTTAATCGTTAAACACTTTATATTTGTTAACACAAAAGAATCTTTACCATATTAAAATAAACACACTTCAATGATAAATACCCTTACCTGCTAGTGATATATGGTAACACCGCAGACACAATGCATTTGCAAATCGCATTCACAGACGATGCTTTTAAAATAGCAATGCGAAATTACAAATAAACACAATTATATTTAAACACAGATTAAAACACCATTAGCTTTACAAGAAAATAAGCCACGATATTTCCACATTGAAAATTAAAACACCATTTTACATTTAAAAACATTACTACAATTACTTTACAAAAATATAAAATAAGACACTCCACTATACAAGAATATGCACACTAAAAATAATAAAATTGATCAGACAAGGCGACAAGCGCATACCAACTGTAAGCACTTTGATTAACAACGAATGAAAGCAAAAAGATATAAAATATTCATAATTTTACTATTTATACAAATCTTCGTCAATCAGTTTACGCCTAACCATCCAATCACAATTCCTAAAATAATTAATAAAATGATGTATCCACTTATTAGTTATTTTAGTAAAGTAAATATATATTACACCTTCAGCAAGAACGAAAATTGGTATTTCTTTACAATCGAAACTCTGTTCGCAAGAAATCACAATTTTCTTCTAAAATCGAAACATAAAAGCCAAATGCATTTATACATTGTGAGCTTCACATTATATAAAATCATTAAATATTATTCATACACATTTATATATATATATACAAAACAATTACATAATAATAAATGCGTAGTATCCTTTTAACAGTTTAAAATATTAAATAATAATCATAATAATAATAATAAAATAATAATAATAATAGTATTATTATTATTTTATTACAGTTTTGTGAATGACATCCAATCAAACACTTAGCTTTTAAGTAAACGTCTTCGAGAACCAGTTTTTCATTGGCTTGTCATTTACTCATGAATTACAACCATATTTACAAAATTTTCGACGAGCCGCTACAATCATACAACGTATATATAGACAAATGAAAGAGATATTGCAATGGCAATGTTGGCCATTACTTTACAATACATAAATGAAGCAATGTTATATATTACGTGTATAATTGCATTACATCTTTGGCCCACCCTTTTGAAGCAAATTGGTACATTTTGCTTTATGTACACGTGATTAAAACATTGGTCTCATTCACTCAGTGCTCCTTCTTCTGTAGAGACTTCTGATAATGGACCAGATGTGTTGTCGGCATATGACATGCTTAAATGGTCATTGACGACATTATCTCACCCACTAATGTGGATTAGGGCAAACTTGAATTTTCCTTCGAAGAACAGTCACAAGAGTAGTCGGGTGTTTGCGCCGGGTCACAAAATATTTAAATCTATTTTCAACAAAATAATCAGCTTCGTTTCTTTCATCTTTTATTTTCGTTGTGACCATCTTTGCTGGCATTTTCCTTTGACATACAACTACTAGTATTCTTCTTACACCCTTTCCTCCAGACCTACACCCTCTTCTTTCTTCGTTATCTCCTTTTCTCTCTAACTTCTTCCATAATATCACACATTTCTTTGTGTTTCGGTGTCTCTTTTGACACTCTTCTCCCTTTCTGCCAACTTCTCTCATCTTCCTTGTAAACAATAGTTTCACCATGCGGTGACTCTTCATGTGAGACTTCTCATCATCATCACACTCCTCACTTCTACAATCAGTTTCACATCTTTCCTTTTCTCCTGACATGCTTCCTTTACTCCTCCTGCAGTGTGTTCTCTTACCCTCTCTGCACATAACTTCTTTTATTATCCAAACCTTTTTCATGCTGCCGATGTCTTCTCTAACTACCTCGTTTTCAAACCTTGCATTGTGCCGTTTAACAACATTGACCGACTGTACCACTTTTCCATGGCAGTCTCGGCGTCTCATCTTCACTTCTTTTATCGAAGTATTATTGCACAATGCCTTTTCCTCCTCACTGAACAGTCCAGCGAGCCCTGCTCTTCCCTTGTTCCCAACTTTTAATCCTGAACGCATTGAATTCTGACTGCCCCAGTAATAATACTGAGGATGACTCTTCAACTTCTCCCTGCGTTCCGGCATACCGTCGCAAACTTCCTTTACACTACACTCTTTAACTTCCTCTCTTTGAGACATCGCATCTTTCTGTTTACTTTTAAAAGTCTTCCGCTCGTTGATTAGTTCTTGAACTTCATCACCATGGGTTATACCCCCTTCAACCACAGCTACAACATCCTTCTCTCCAGAACTTTGCGTGTGACTGTCTATGTCACCTCTCACCATCTCATCATCTTCAACCGCACGATCTGTTTCATCAGACCACTTCGTGCTCTCTACCATCGATGTTTCTTGAACATCTATCATTCTCGTGTCTTCTTCAACATCTATTAATAGATCTTTAGGGGCATCAACTTCATCTTTTCCTGTAACGTTCTCATTTTCAGGTGAACATTTGCACCCAGTCATCACATTTAGTGATGGTTCCATGGTTGGCGCGACATCTTTATAACTGATGTCAAACGATTGTGGCACTGACGGTTTCCCTCTGTAAGACTCACTCATCTCCAAACTTGCCATTCCAAATTTATGATTTGTTTGGTTAGGTTCTTCTTGTGAACCTTCTTCAGCGCTCTCAGCGATGGGGACCAGCATACTTCTACTGTTATGCCCGACCTCTACTTTACGAGGCCCCTCGACACACGGTCGACTCCCAAGCGAGATTAGGCTGACTTATGGGCAATGCTCCTTTGACATTCCCGATTACCAAATCATATACAACCTCCGGCAACACTGCCGCGGTTGTTCTCCCTACGTAATAAGGGGTATCCACATCGATATTTGCAAGCGGAGCTTCGATCACCGTACCGTCCAACAAACGTATTTTCATGTTGTTTCCAACATAACACCTTTTCGGCACAAACTTTTCCCGCACAACCACTACGTTACATCCAGTATCTCGGAGGGTTTTGACTTTAAAGCCATTCACCGTCCCATACGTTACAGGTAGGTGTGACGTTTCGTCATTTTTCACCTTCATTATATCATTCAGGAGCTTCGGCTCTTCACCTGAGTAGTTCAGGGCTTCGTTGCCGTTATCAGAGACTCCGGACGCTCCCGTGCTCTTTGTTTCTTCTTTTTGTCTTCCTGAATTGTTTTGTCCCCTAGTACTATTGTTGAAATAAGGAGGGGCTCGACAATCCCTTGAGAGATGCCCTCTCCTCTGACACTTAAAGCACGTGGGCACTTCTCTCGGCTCGGCTCACTGCTACTGCGACGATAGTTCTGTCTGTCGCCACTCCCACCTCCGATCCTGCTTTCATTGTTAGTTGCTCTCGATGCTTGTTGGTTGCTACTTTTCTGATTACCATTCGTAGAGTAATCCATTGCCTTTGATCTATAATTACTATTATTATGTGTGCTTTTCTCAACGTGATTGTGATTTCGCGTGTGACTATTAGCTGTGAACCTCAAACGATGTGCTTCCATGTATCCTTCAGAACAAGTTATTATCTCTTCTGGTGCTTTCTTCTTCGACTCCCTTAAATAGGTTGCGAGTTCTTTTGGAACCGTATTCAAATAGTTATCAACCGAGAAAAATTCGATAATATCCTCAGGTGTCAGTGTTACATTCACTGCTGTTAACCATTTTTTAAGAGCTTCAATAATTCTCTGTAAATAAACTCTAGGATTATCATCTTCCGTAGGAGTTATAGTTTTATACTTTGTACAGTACCCACTTTCCGTGAGCCCATATCTCTCCAATAAAGCACTTTTCAAACCTTCGTAGCTCTTTAATTCTTCAACAGTCATCTTATTATATACACTGACAGCTTTGCTTGTTAGGAAACCTCCTAAAATTGTCGCTCGCTTTTCCATAGGATATCGTTCGCCTCTGCTTGCTTCTCAAACATTAACAGATATTCTTCAATATCGGTTTTCTTTTCGTCGAAGAAAGGAAGCTTCAACTTCGGATACTTACTAGCATGGGAAGCATTATGGCTGTTCTGAGCATTCTGTGATGCTATCACTGCGTCATGTTGACGCTGTTTTTCTTCAGCATCAAGCTTCATCTGAAGCATTCTTTCTTCTGCTTCTAATTTAGCCTTTTCTCTTCGCTCCTCTGCTTCGAGTTTGGCTTTTTCTACTCCAGCTTCAGCCTCAAACTTAGCTCTCTCCCTTTCATCTTCAAGCCTAGCTTTCTCCCTTCGCTCTTCTACCTCAAGCGCTAACTTCTTCTCCTCTAAAGCCGCAGCTAACTTTTTCTCTTCTAAAGCTAACTTTTCTCTCTCCAAATCAGCAGCTACTCTATCTTTTAGTGCGGCAGCGATTTCCTTACCCGAAAGACCAGCGGATTTGCACCACTCCATAAACTCAGCGTTAGATGTAGCCATAGTTATATTTGTTGTTCACAAAACAAATTACAAAATATATTGTTCACAAACAGAGTCACTTTCAACGCACGAATCACAATCCCGTTTTCTACCGAAATTTTCGAAATTTAGCTTTCACTGATAGCTCTATGAAAACAAATTTCTAACCACAAAATTACTAATGTATATATAATATATATATATATTATATAATATAATTATATTATATAAGTATATATATATATATATTATATATATATATATATATATATATATATATATACTAGTTTACACAATCTGCAATAAAATTTGACAAAATCTTACGGGGAACTAGTGTTTTACCTGACTGACTCAAACAGAGGAGAATTGTGAATTCTGGGAAACCACTATTTCGCTCCGCTTAATTTTGCAAATACTTTAAAACGCCTATTCTAAAACAAAATAATAAATATAATATATATATATTATAAGTATATATTATATATATATATATTATATAATATATATATAATATAGTATATAAGGTTATATAAATATATATATAATATATATTATATATATATATATATATATATATATATATATATATATATATATATATATATACTATATATATATATATATATATATATATATATATAATATATATAATAATATATATATATATATATATATATATATTTATAAGAGCATAATATATAAATTACCAAAATTATTCCAGTGTTTCACTATTTCCAAACGATAAATATTGGTGCAATAACAGTTTGTTATCACCACCAATACGCAAAGAAAATTAAATACGTTTAACTTCAACAAAGCAAATAGTCCAACCGACTATATTGACAGTTAAAAAAAACAATACAATATCAACTTATATCATATATCAACAACTGAGATATATAAGTTACAACACTTGAACATGAGTTCTGGCACAGGTTTTAACAAACGACTGTCTAACTTGGCTTAAATATTACATAAAATAGCAAAAAAATACTTTAACTACATAGCACCTTCACGTGACAAGAAGTAATGACTGAAAATTATAATATAAGAATCCCAGACAGGTATACCAAATTTATTTAATGTAGGTGATTTGGTTAAAAAGATATTAAATTATCTGTCATAACTTACTCTTCGAACTGATGAACAAATCCTTTGGCCAGGCCCCCGTGACAATCCAATCAACTAACACCTTATAAGATTCTCAAACCTGTATTGTAACAGTATCCAGGCCTTCTGTTAAGTGAGCTATTGGCCTGTGCAATATTAGAATGCAATCAAATACTTAACATTACTCACACTAACTTATCCTTTAGAGAACCCTTCAAGTGGACAATGGTTTGGCCGATTCTTTGTCTTTGTGAATAACAGTTCAGTCAATACTTTTCTTATCAGAGAATGAACCCTCTTTGTGATCAATCTTTCAATCACGAAAACCACGTCTTTAAGACTTAAAACAATAGCTAATTGAATTATTGAATAAATGAAAAGTAAAACACGTTTGGAAATACTCAAGAAAACCACTGGGATAATTTTAGAAATAATTTTAATAAAAAAAAATAAATAAAAATGTACTGGTCTTACAAACTAGATTTTATAAGTCCATGAACATGTATCCGAATGTCCGTGGGGTATTCGCATACATGCGCACTGCACATATAGAATCTTCAGATACTATATTAATCAGTTAATATTTTTTATATAATATAATATATATATAATATTTATATATTATATTATATATATATATATATATATATATATATAATATATAATATAATATATATATATATATATATAATATATATATATATATATATATATATTATATATATATATATATATATATATATATATATATATATATATATTATAAATAAAATTAAAATATTATTAAATATTATGCTAAAAAAAAAAAAAAAATCAAATATCAACACTAAATGTTTTACCAATATATTTATATAAATCTTTGCCCATAAATATATATATATAAAATATATATATATATATATTGATGTTCAACGATATATATAAATAAGCAAAATATACTAACAAAAATATATAGACAGATTGACTTTGCAAAAGATATAAAATATTTACTTGTAAATTAAATGTTTGTAGAAATTACTTAACCCTCGCGAGTACGGGTGAGCAAATTATACGCGCAGGTACTCGTGGGTCATATTTTGCCCACACCCTATTTTCTAGCTTTCTTTTTATTTTTTGCCACTTTTTAAGTACGGATTATGTAATTCAGTTCTTTTAAAGTTGTTCTGTAGAGTTTTGTTAATTTTTGTTTGTTATTATTATTTTTAAAAAATTTTTGAAAATTGAGATTTGGGGCGACCTTGCCAGGATAGTTTTTTTTTTGCCCAATCAGCACAAAATTAAAAAATTAATAAAAAAAAAACTATACATAGAATATTGTTCACATTTGGCTGTTATATTCCTAGATACGTACTAAATCAATTTTTTATATCAATATAGCCCAAAAAATTAGCTGAAAATATTTATATTCGATTTTACCCTCGCGAGTACTTGTGGGTCATTTTTTGCCCACGCCACTTTAACTCTTCGTAATTTTTTTATTTTTGAACCAATTGTTATGAAATTTTGTGTACATATATTTCAACATGTCCCTGAGGAATACCTGGAACGAGAAAAAAATTGAACAAAAAAAAGTTTGATTTTTTTAATAAAAAAAATAGTGTGGGCAAAATTTAACCCACGAGTACTCGATTTGTCAGTGTGAACAAATGAATGCAAAACCAGCTGATCAAATAACAGCTGATGTCTTAAAAGCGAAAGAGTTTTGCCAAACATAATATAACAAGATCTTAATTTTGAATAAATAAAATGTGACTTTGCAATTTTTCGTGTATAAAACAATATAATTTTAATCGTTAAACACTTTATATTTGTTAACACAAAAGAATCTTTACCATATTAAAATAAATATACTTCAATGATAAATACCCTTACCTGCTAGTGATATATGGTAACACCGCAGACACAATGCATTTGCAATTCGCATTCACAGACGATGCTTTTAAAATAGCGATGCGAAATTACAAATAAACACAATTATATTTAAACACAGATTAAAACACCATTAGCTTTACAAGAAAAATAAGCCACGATATTTCCACATTGAAAATTAAAACACCATTTTACATTTAAAAACATTACTACAATTACTTTACAAAAATATAAAATAAGACACTCCACTATAATATGCACACTAAAAAATAATAAAAATTGATCAGACAAGGCGACAAGCGCATACCAACTGTAAGCACTTTGATTAACAACGAATGAAAGCAAAAAGATATCAAATATTCATAAT
>JABUQX010077307.1:15000-17594 GCA_015478945.1 Trachelipus rathkii
TAATAATAATAATAATAATAATAATAATAATAATAATAATAATAATAATAATAATAATAACGTTAGTAATAAAGCAGAGCCGTATTATTTAAAAACTTTGAAATATTTTCAGTCAGCAATGAATGAATAATATAAATGTAGGTGAATAATTGTTGTTTTTAAATAAAATCCTGGAATGATTTTAATAAATATATGTTAACAGAGAAGAATTTATTTTGCTATGTTTATACTTACTACATTGCTAAATATGATGTAAGCAGTAAGTCAATAGAAGTTGAATATATATATATATATATATATATATATATATATATATATATATATATATATATATATATATATATATATAATATATATATATATAATATATATATAAGTATATATAAATAAAATATATATATATATATATATATATATATATATATATATATATATATATATGTGAGATGTAACAGTTATATAAATCACGTGGCTCATGATGTCTAGTGAACGGGTGCTCATATGACGGAATTTGTTGTTGTAGTAGTAGTAGTAGTGATTTTACTAGCGGCTGTAGTAGTAGTAGTAGTAGTAGTAGTAGTAGTAGTGATTTTACTAGCGGCTGTAGTAGTAGTAGTAGTACTAGTAGTTGTGGTTGATTTAATAATATTCTAGTAAAAATTATTTTAAAACTTGGTACTTATGAAATTATAAACAAAAAGTATTATCAGTTAATAATAATAAATTCTTTGTGCTCAAAGGATTAATGAATTTATTATAGAAGTTTTAGAAACTTTGAAATAATTTTAGTTATAAATGTACGTGTATAATTAGGTGTGTGTGTATGTTTGTGTGTGTGTGAGTGTGTGAATGTAAATAACAACTCCCATGCTTTCATGTCTTCGCAATGAACGAACGCTCGGGTATGCACCCCTACGGGGCGCACGTGTGTGGGGTGTGCATGTGTTTAGGTCTGGGGTGTTTATATTTTGCTTCATGAGTTTTTGCTGTTGCTGATGTTGTTGTTGTTGTTTCATGGATTGTTCTTGTTGTAGTTGTAGTAGTAGTAGTAGTAGTAGTAGTAGTAGTAGTAGTAGTAGCAGTAGTAGTTGTAATAGGGGAATTATTATCAGCTTTAATAGTAGTACTAACAGTTGTAGTTGTTGTAATAGTAGAAGCCGAAGATCACATCTCCAGCATGATTAAGAGAATAATAATAATAATAATAATAATAATAATAATAATAATAATAATAATAATAATAATAATAATAATAATAATAATAATAATAATAATAATAATAATAATAATAATAAAACACACATCCAGATTATTTAAAAAAAAAAAATTTGAAATAATTTCAGTTAACAAGAGGTGAATACTATAAATGTAAATGATTAATTAAAAACAAAATGTTTTTAATAAAATAGTCTCATTATATATTAAAATATGATGTAAAGCAGTAAAGCATTAAAGCATTAAAGCATTAAAGCAGTAAAGCATTAAAGCATTAAAGCATTAAAGCATTAAAGCACTAAAGCATTAAAGCAGTAAAGCATTAAAGCAGTAAAGCAAAAGCCTTCTTGTTTCCCACTCTGTGCTAGTAATTGTGCGCTAATGATTTACTGTTTACTGTTTTATGCATGTAAAGTTATAGTTGTCTTAAGAAATTTTCGTTTAAAGCATTAAAGCACTAAAGCAATTAAAGCAGTAAAGCAAAACCTGTTGTTTTCCCACTGTTGATAGTATTTGCGCTAATGATACTGTTTTTACTGTTTTTGCATGTAAAAGTATATGTCCTTATATGACAAATTACTTTAAATTTTATTATACAGAAAGTGTAATATGTCATGACATATTCATAATGGATGTCTGGGTGTGTGATTCAATGTTGTTTTGGTGCGATTCTGTTGTATAGCTCAAGGCTTCAGTGGCATCAGATGTAGAAGTTTATAAATTGTGATTGCTTTGTTTTGTGTTGTTGTTGTTGTTGTTGTTGTTGTTGTTGTTGTTGTTTGTTGTTTGTGTTGATTCTGTTTTTTATTAACTCAAGGCTTCATTCGGGTTTCAGATGTAGAAAGAATATGATTGTCGAAAATGGAATTGTCTTGTCGTTGTTAGTTGTGGGACTGATTTCTGTTTTGTGTATGTAACTCGAGGTTTTCATTGGCTTCAGATGTAGAAGTTTATGATTGGGAATGGCATTGTTTTGTTGTTGTTGTGTTGATTCTGTTTGTATTAACTCAAGCTTCTAACGGCTTCAGATGTAGATATAATTTGATTGTGAATGACATTGTCTTGTCGTTTTGTTGGGGGGGCCTGATTCTTGTTTGTATTAACCCAGGTTTTTCATTTGGCTTCGCAGATGTAGAAGTTTTATGATTGTGAATGAGCATTGTTTTTTGTCGTTGTTGTTGCTGGTGCCTGTTTGTTGTTTGTTTTGTCATTGTTTCTTGCGTTTTGTTTGTTGTTTTGTGTTGGATGTCTGTTTGTAAATAACTCTAAGAACATTGTTAATTTCAGATGTAGAAGCTTTGAAGGTGAGAAAGAACTGTTGAATGAAGTGCTAGATTAGTAATACCTCCTCTCTCTCTCTCTCTCTCTCTCTCTCTCCC
>JABUQX010077308.1:0-15000 GCA_015478945.1 Trachelipus rathkii
GAATTAAATTAAGGGAACCTCTATGGGCACATACATTGACATCTCCCTCTTTATTAACCTTTTTCTCTATCATCATCATCGATTCTGGATGGATAACTATCCCATTCACACATCAAAAACTTATAACCTAACAACACATCATACTTTTTCATTATTACTGTAATCACATAAAAAATTTATCTCTTCCCAATACCTATTCCTCCAATCACTAACACTCTCCTTAAAATTTTAGTCACGTATCGGTATCAACCATGTTGCTATCCCTCTTAAATATTTCCTTCCTGACTCTATTCTGGTTCATCCCTGTATATTTCATTCTAATTCACACGCACTTTTTATACCTTTACACTGACCATTACACCCAGTATCAATCAAAGCTCTCACCTCAATACCTCCACAATAAAACTTTTAATACTCAATGCATCATCACCTGACTAGCCAAAAACATCCGATACTCACACTCATTTCTCACCGGAGCGTGTGCACTCCATTCACATATGAGGGCCCACCATCTGTAAACCCTGCCCTTCCTCGTTTCCCGGCCCAGTCCCCCTAACCTGATTATTCATACTCACCATGTCATTCACATTCACAGTCCTATTACTGGTTACTGCTGCTGCCGGAACAATATTGGCAGTACCCCCACTACTAGCCATAGGCCTACTGCCTTCCCCACCAATCACTCCCTGGTACCCCGGATTCATACTTCCCTGACGTCTAATACTCCAGCACATTCCAGCTAAATGCCCCATTTGCCCACATTGAGTACATGTATTCCGAGGAACCCTACACATTCTTGAAAAATGCCCCTCAATTCCACAATTCCCGCATACAGGCTTTCTCACTCTTCCACCTTGCTGACAATCACGTACCCAATGGTCCATACCTCCGCACCTCCTACACCCAGCCCTTTGCGGGTCTGTGCAGTTCATGGCCATATGGCCCACTTGCCCACAACTGAAACAAGCTCCATTCGCCCACCTGCATTCTGAAATCATGTGTCCCATCTTACCACATCTGAAACACTTCACGTCCCTATTACCTACGTTCTCTCTGTTTCCAATCACATTTCCTCTCACATTCCCTTGGTTATAACCCCCTCTATCATTCACTTGTGCATTTACATTACCCCCCATTGGTCTACTTACATACACATCACCCGCATTCACCTGTCTATCATTACCTCCACCCCCATAAAAATCCTCTAAGAACTTCACCATCACCTCATAGGGGTTTGCTCTCAGAGCATCTCTATATGACTTGTACTGAGGAGGCGTTGAACCCCTCTCATTCACTCCCCTGCCACTATAAACATCCAGTCTTTCATTCTCCTCTCTCTCTCTTTCATTCGTTTCAAACTCTCGATCCTCTACTATCTCCAACACATCCTTCCAACGTAGTCGATCTCCCGCCCATCTCATTTTCTCCTTTCTCCTTGCATTTATAAATTCCGCCACTGCGGATGGAATAGTTTCTAAAAACTTCTTCAATAACCTTTTATTATCACTCACATCCTCATTCCCAAATTTCATTCGCGCCAACGTTTCCAAACGATGTGCATACATATCTAATCTTTCACTCTTTCCCCTTCTAGCTTTATCGAAATCATGCACTTTTCGATATTTTACCCCTCCTTTCACTCTTTCCACTTGTTCCAATATTCTCTCTTTTACCACTTCATACCTCGGCTCACCCATACTAGCAATCGCCTTATAAAAATCAAGCATTCGTCCTTCCAAAAACTCCCCTAACTCTTTCACCCAAAACACTTTATTTTCATCGAATTTCTCCTTACAATATTTCTCATACTCCATGAAAAATTCACCCACATCCTTAGTCCCGTAAACATTATATTTGTTGATTCTAGGAATGTCCCTAATAAGGACACTCCTAGAAACTTTGACATTGGAGGAGCTGGACGAGTCCTCTGACCTGGTATCGTCACCATCATTCACTCCCACTTCCTCATTCGTACTGCTGTATAAAGAGTCTATACTCTTACTCTTAGCTAGCACTCTTCTTTCATGCCTTCTATTCTTTGACGTCATTTCAAATAGCTCTTGCTCTTTCTTTTGTCTTCCTCTTTTTTTTTTTTTGTCACTCTCTTCTCATCCAAATCATCTAATCCATTCACACCCGCCGACCATTTCCCTTTTCACATTCTCTATTCTTTATTCTACTAATTCCTTAGGAGTGATAGGTTACCTTATGTTTTTCACCTTTCTCCTTCAATCACTTTCGCAAAATCGTCTGGCTTTAATAAGTTCATCCACACCGAGTGGCCATTAACATTCATCCCTACTCGTGAAGAAATTTTCTCTTCCATTCTTTTTTCCAGCTCTCTCATTCCTTCTTGTAATACTCTCACTCTATCAATTAAATCTTCATTCTCTTTCTCCTTCTTTCGAAATGCTTCCTTCCATCTTTCAACCTCCAATCTCAGTTCTTCCACTGTACTCATACTTACCGTCTATTTGTCCCCGTTGTCCTCCGTCAAGAAGGCCCCACGTTCGGCGCCAAAATATGTGGTGGGTTCGACTCCGTCCACTATTTCTTTATTTGTCGTGAGTCCTCTTAACAGAAGAATAAAATACAGGAGAAAAAATGAAAGAAAACACTGAACAACCAAAACCAATAAGAATTTATTAAACCCACACAACACAAAAAAAATTTAAATCCAACATCCAATATTAATACAATCCGATACCGATGCAGTCAGATACCGACACCGACAATAACCCAATACTGATACCTTTTTATCTCTTCACCCAAACCTTAAAATTACACAAACCAAAAAAAGATCCAGTCCAATACTGATACCAAAAAATTTAATAGGTAAAATCACAGCAAGGTGTTTACGTATTTACCTTAATCCTACAATATATAATGCCTTAATACTACAAATATAAAAATAATTAATTAGTTATTAGCTTTTTTTTCTCATTATAGTCCTTTTACAATTAACTATTTTTTTCGTCTCTTTTCTTTCTTTCTTCACCTACCTTATTTCCCAAGATTGGGAGTAAGGAGCGCTACAAGCATCGGAAAAGAAAAGCAGGTAGGAGAGTATGACAGAAATGTCGAAAAGAAAGCCAGCGCTTACCGCCCCTCTTACCATGTAATAGTGAAAGCTCGTCTCACAGGACAGAAATCCACCCTAAAGCTTCCATGGACCGCGGACTGGACCCCTCACTATGGTAAATCGTCAATGTAAGGGTTCATCCCTTGGCCCAGGTGGGCCACAACCAGCCCCCCATACAAACCCCCGCCATTCTCTCCTATCATGCACCTTTATTCTCGCCTCTGCCAAACTCACATTCTCTCCTTCAGACATTCGATTACTGACTCAATCCACTTCTCTTCGGTCTCCCAGCCGGTCCGTTCCCAACACACTCTCCACTATACATCCGGCTAAACAACCGAGTATCATTCATCCTTTTTCCACATAAGCAAAAACCATTTTCAACATACTTTCATTATTGCTCTCATTTACCCTTTCTTCACACCACACAACTTCTCTAATACGTCATTTCACTCATTTATTTCCTTCTCACACCTAGCATTGCCCCAAGATTGTCCCATCTGACACATTGACTTTAGAATCTATATTTCTTATTCCAGACCATAGTCTCACTACCATACAATAACACAGTTAACAACATACCCTCATGTAAGACTCTACCGCACTCAGGACTTAGTCCCTTTACATTCACCAAGCGATTTAATTGCACCAGCAACCTTCCTGCCATTCACACTTTCCTACTACAACTCTGCATTCATCCGTTCCCCTGTCTTCATCAACACATGGCCCTAAATAATTTTTAAACTCAGGACACTTGCTCCAGCTGCTCACCATCTAAAAGCATAACTTCACACTGAGGACTGTCCATCACTCCACAACCATAACCTTACTCTTACACGTTTACCTTTCAAACCCCTTCCCTTTTTACATCACCCTGCCCAAATCTCGTCAACCATCCTCTCAACTCTCTTCAGATCCCCCAAACCAATCTTCCGCATATAATAGTTAGGGCACCCTCCACTCATCTCCATTCTCCATCATTCTAACACCATTTCCTGCCATCCCACCTCTAATCTGTCATAACCCCATCCATATACAAATTGAAATAACCAAGGACATAAACAACCAACCCTTGTCTCACTCCGACTATTAATCCTAAACAATCACCATTGACACCATTTATTCTTTACACACGTTCACTATCGTTACATACTTTTGATTCCATTCAGAAGGCCTACCACCAACACCATATATCAGCTAATACCTGCCATAAAGCTTCGCTATAAACTCTATCATACGCCTGTTGTTAAATCCATTTAAAACCGTAAATCACAATTTATTCTTCTTCCCCTTCATTTTCTCAATCATTTTGTTTCAATGTTAAAGATTTGATCCACAACATCCCTCTACCACTCCTAAACGCACCCTGTTCTTCACCAATCAGTCTCTGCAGTCACTCGACGCACTCTTTCGACCAAAATACCAGCATATACCTTCCCTACATCACTCAATAAAACTTATTCCCCTATAATCACCAGCTTCCTTTTCTCCCTTACCCTTATACAAGGTACTATTACCGCTCTCCTCCAATCCGTTTCGAACCTATACCCTCCATAAACGCTTTATTACAACAACTTCCAAATCCAACTCAATCACCACCTCCATTCTTGATCATTCACTAGTAATTTCATCTATACCTGCAGATTTACCATTCTTCAACTTTCTCACCCTTACCATTCGACCTCCTCCTTTACCTTAATTAACCTCATCCCCAAAATTTACTATTCCTTCTTGCACTCATCAAAATCACACAATTCACTAAACCACGCTATCATACTGGTTAATATGTGCAGATTTTCGAAGTGTTCTTTCCACACTCCCCTCACATCCATTTCATCAGTTACAAAAGCCACATCCCTATTCATTATTCTAAGCAGATTCCCCTTATTCTCATTCTTAACCTTTCGCGCTTCCTTCCAGAAGAGCTTCCTATTCCCTTGTATGTCCTCATTCATCCTCCTTCCAAACTGTCATTTACCTCTTGTTTTCTCTTACGTATCACCGGTTTTAGTATTTTCTTTTTTCCCCTTATATAATTCCAAGCATCTTTCTTTTGAAACTTCATCATTTGCTTTTTGCTGATTTGCGTCTCTTTTCTATTTCAATTAAGTTAATTCACTCTATTTAAAATAGTCTTTTCTCTATTTTAATTTTTCTATTTTACTCTTTTTCAATTGTTTCAGTTAAATAGGCTCTTCTTTATTTTAATTGTTATATGGACTAGTCTTTTATATTTTATTTTCTCATCCACATCAATAAGTATTAATGTCTTTTCGATTTTGTCTTTCTAAAAAAAATTTCTTCTTTCAAATCATCAATTTAATGTTTCACAAAATTCCATTATAATCTTTTCCTTTTTACAATTTTCTAGTAAGTTCTTTTCTTAAAATCACCAAATTAATGGTTCACAAATTCCCTTTATATATATATATGTACAATATTTACAAACTTCTCAGCGGTTGATCCAGAACTTCATCCAATTCAAGCCAAACAAAAAAAAAAGGCAGGAAAAAAAACTGGAGAGAGAAAAAACATTCTATTATGAAACAGTAAAAATAAATATAATAAATAATAACAATAATAGAAAAAATCATTCAAAGTTTGTTACTTTAATGTTACAAATTTTACATTTCATTCTTCAATTCATTAAATTAAATAATGCCTTAAAGCAAATAATGAAATCAATTTAATTAAATTACATAATGCATTAAAGCAAATAATGAAATCAAAGCCATAAATTAAATGATGCAATCAAATTCATAAAGCAAATAATGCAATTGAAATCAAATTAAATAATGCAATCAAATTAAGTAGCAATCACGTTTAGCAAATTAAAAGTATCTAAACCCTCAAATTAAATAAGAAGGAAAACAATAATGCAAATAATTAAATAAATAGTCCTTACCTGGATAATTATCCAGTTTTTTTTTTCTTTATAAATTCCAGACCCTCTCCAATCCCTGAATAACCGCCAACTCAAAAGCCAATCTAACTAAAAAACAACAACAACACCCCAAGGTATTTTGCTCCCTTAGCATAATAAAAAACCCTAATGAATATAATTAAATAATAAGCTAATAATATAAGCATCAATGAATATGATAATAATGGGGCATAATAGATAATAATAAAATCCTACCTCACATCCCTGACAGGGTGACAAATCTGTTTTCACTCAGCCTTGGGCTGTACTCCACCCGTCTTCCACCATCAACAACCCAAACCTTCTAAACGATGAACCAAAACTAGAATAAAAAAACGAACCTATAAAAAATTAAGTTGCATTCCCTTCACACACATTACATAATAATAATAAAAATCAATAATAATAATAATCAGTAATAAAAAAATAAGCAATAAAAGAAAAAAATAAATTATAACAATATAAAAAAATAGTATATATTACCTTTCTCTCGTCAAACGTAAGATTCATATAGTGAAGCGTTGAGGACGTTTATTCCATCTCACGTTCCTTTATATCGATTAATCAACAAACAAAAATAAATGGTCAATGTTCTCTTTTTTCTTTTTTTTTAACTAACTTAAAAAACAATTTTTATCTATAAATAACTTTTCATTTTATAAACGACTTAATAAAATAAAATATCCCCCCCCCCTTCACACCCATAAATAAACTTTCACTGCAATCCGTCTTGATGGACAGTTCGTTCTTCTTTCAAATTTCTGAATCAACCTAAAATAAAAAAAACAAATTATGAGACAAAAACAAACAAAAAAGAAAAATCTAAATTACCACAGTGTTTGTGATATATGGTGTTGGTTATAGGCTTCTGAATGAAATCTAAAGTATGTACGACGATAGTGAAGCGTGTGTAAGAATAAATGGTCTCGAAAGTGATTGGTTTAATATCATTAGCAGAGTCAGGGATGTGTTATGTCTCCTTTGGTTATTCAATTTGTATATGTATGGGGTTATTAAAGAATAAGAGGTGGGGGTGGCAGAGGACGGTGTTAGAATAATGGAGAATGGAGGAGGGTGCCCTACCTATTATATGCGGATGATTTGGTTTTGTGTGGCGAATCTGAAGAGAGTTTGAGAGGATTGGTAGAGGGATTTGGCAGGGTGTTAAAAAAAGAGGTTTGAAAGTGAACGTAGATAAGAGTAAGGTTATGGTTGTGAGTGAGGGTAGTTCTCGGTGTGAAGTTATGTTGGATGGTGAGTAACTGGAACAAATGTCTGAGTTTAAATATTAAGGATATATGTTGGATAAAAAGGGAACGGATGATGCAGAGTGTAGTAGGAAAGTTGTAAATTACAGGAAGGTGGCTGCTGCAATTAATCGTTGGTGGATGTAAAGCAGTGTTTCTCAAAGTGGGCGATAACGCCCCCTTGTGGGCGCTGGAGGCCTAGAGGGGGCGGTAAGGGGCCTAGAAAAAAAATGGGGGGTGTTAAAGTGGTTTAGGGGGGCGATGGCTGATTTGTAATTTTATCTACTTACTTAATATTTTAAAATTCACTGAAATTAAAACCTACCTACTACACAACATCAATTATTTAGTAATTTTAGTTTATTTCTGCCCTGTTTGATTGTATAAATTTTAGTTTTTATACTATAATTTATACTATACTATATCTATATATATAATATATATATATTATATATTATATAATATATATATATATATATATATATATATATAATATATTATATATATATATATATAATTATTATATATATATATTTATATTAATATATATATATATATATACTATATATAAATATATATATACTAATATATATAAATATATATATATATATATATATATTCAGGATGGGAGTCGAGGTCAAAATTATCGACTCCCCGACTCCGACTCCCAAACCCTGGTACTTTCATGAGCATCCCGACTCCCAGAGTCGATATTAAAAACAATCGACTCCCGACTCCCGACTCCCGACTCCCGACTCCCGACTCACCGACTCCCGGACTCCCGACTCCCACTTTTGTAAATTAAACGTCTACCCCTCCCCCCCCTGTCCCGACTTTCTATTTTCATGCGTTATATGCTAATTAAACATTGAAAAAAAAAAGAATTTATGACAATAAATTTTAATAATTTCTAATAATAATAATAACTATTGTACCACTTTTTAACAAAATAAGCACTTTATATTACAAGTAGGCCTATGTACGCACCACGTAAACTTGTTGACAAAAAAAAAAATTACAATATGCATAGTTTAAAATTAGACAATTAATAATAATAATATAATTAATAATAATAATAATAATATAATAATAATAGATAATAAGTATTATATTATTATTATTTATTAATTATTTATTATTATTATTATTATTATTATTAATATTTATTATTATTATTATTGATTAATTAAATTAAAATATTATTATTATTATATTATTATTATATTATTTTATTATTATTATTATTATTATTATTATATATTATTATATTATTATTTATTATTATTTATTATTATTATTATTATTATAATAATAATAATATAATTAAATAATAAAATAAATAATAATAATAATAATATTATTATTATTATTATTATATTATTATATTCATTAGTTATTATTATTATTATTATTATTATATTATTATTATTATTATTATTATTCTTCTTTTGTTTTGATTCTTATTTCTTACTACCATTAATAAAAATAGGAAAAAGTAATAATAATATAATATGAATAATTAAATAATATAATAATAATTAATAATAATAATAATAATAATAATAATAATAATAATAATAATAATAATAATTCTCACTTTTCACCATCCTCCTGTAGGCGTATGCACCTGTCAGCTGTCTTGCACGAAGTTCCTCCATCGCCGTTCGATCATCGTAAACTCTTTCTCCTCCCCTCATCCAAGTCATCCCCTCCTCTCCACCGCTCTCTTAACACCATCCCTCCATCTCACCCACGCCTCCCCACTCCTCTCCTTCCCTCCGGCTGCCACTCATAATACCTTTTCGCACACCTATTCCGAACCATCTCAACTGTCCTCTCTCCACCAGTTCCAATATACTCTCCACTCCCAACTCCGCCCTCACGTCATCATTCCTCCTCCTGTCCAATCTTGTCACCCCCAATATCAATCTTAATACTCTCATTTCGCATGCCTGTACTTTACTTTTAGCTTTTGCATTAAGTGTCCATGCTTCATGTCCATATGCTAATATGGGCCTCATAATGTTGGTATATATAATTGTCTTGACTTTCCTCGGTATTTTCAGATCCTTGAGCAAAGGGTACAACGGCTCAAATGTCCTATTAATATTTCCAATTCTATGGTTCAGCTCCTGGAACATGTCATTTCTTACTCCACTATACACTCCCAAATATTCAATACTTCCCCCTCTAGTTCTATATTTAACTCCTCCAGCTCCCTACTAACCATCATAGCCTCCGTCTTCCCCTTATTGATTTTCATTCATTTCTCCATCAACACCTCGTCCCCCACCACTATAAACCTCTGCAGAGACTCCCTTGACTCCTAGACCAACGCCACATCATACGCGTACCCAAAGATCTCTCCATCACCCTTTCCTGTAACCACCTTGCCACAATAGTCCATAAACGTTATGAACATTTTTGGGGAAGTTCACTTCTGTTTTACACCTGTTGCTATTCCAAACCAGCTACTACCATCCATCTGTGTTTTCACCTTGCAACAACTGTCCACATACGTGCTTTTATTGCTCTTATTACCTCAGCAGGCACCCCTTACTCCCCTTTTCTCAAGATTCTTGGAGGACGGTAATGAATTGTCAAAAAAATTATTCATTTTTTATTCTTACAAGCTTTCACAACCTGGAATGATCCCAGTTTTAAAATTATTTTGTCCAATATATGAACAGAGAAGACGTTCGAGCAATAAACTGCCTATATAAGCTGTTTCACGATTTTGTTAAACTTTAACAACCACAAAAACAAACATCGTATAATCGTTTTTTGAGGTATTCAGATATTTAAAATTTCAATGACATTTTGGTCATAGAAAATATTTCAGCATTTGGACTTTGAATCTAAGCTTCTGTATTGGAGCCAGAAAGTATAACAAAAACAAGATAGGTGCCACTCCAAAGTTGACTATTTTTGGAAGATTATAAAGATCTTCATTTTCGTTACATCAATGATCCAGTTATAGGACATCTTGCCAAATCCAGAAAGTGTTCTTTGATTATTTTCCAGATCTTGGCTCACATACTGTCAGTTGGGTAGTGTAAATCTCACAAATCCTGAGATGGTCAATGTGCTAGAATTGCCTGGATCACTGGCATAATCACTTCTTAAACTTCTATCCAACACACTGAATTGCTCTAATTTCACAATTGCTCCAAAAATATTTATGGAAAGAAAACTACCAGGAGTGGCACCAACTGGGTGAAATTTTTCCTCAAGACTTCTATGCACGATCGGCGAATATAGAGAACATCTCGATTTTTCTTTCGTTATTTCTAATAAAAAAAGAATATGATAATTGGAAATTTGAAGAAGTGAGTACTGCATCAGGTTTTGTTAATTTTCTGTGTAAAGTAGAAACAAAATTTATTATTATTTTCCAAAAAAATATTTGCATTTTCTGACGTTTTATTTGACATTCTTCAAAATAAATGCATGGACATTTCTTACTGTACCAATAAAGTGAATGGGTTCTACAATACTTCAGAGAAAATTAAAGATGATGATTTTTATCTCATTTGGGAAGAAGCTACCATCGATGTTGAAGAACCATGGCCAAAAAAGGAACAAAAATGATGAATGCTCTTCTTTAAGATACCGTCGACTGTTTAGTGAAATTCTCGACACACTGATGTCTAACATTAAATTAAGATTTGACTCTGAAAAAGATATAAAGTTCGTGTCTTGTTGGATACCAATAATTTTCTTTCATTTCGCAAAAAAATTTCATCAGAACCTATTATCAGAACTTGAAGAACCCTGCACTTCCAATATTGATATTGTAATGGAAATGGGAAAAGGAGAACTAACTAAATAAAATGAAAGTTGAACTAAATAGCAATGCGCAAAAGTAAAGGTTAGATGGCATGGTTACGTCTCAAAGGGAAGTTACCCTTCAAAGGGAGATCAGTCGATCGGAGGAAAAAGTGTTAAAAAGCTTCGTGGAAGAAAGGGAAAATTTATCGGAAAATCCGCAAGTTGAGCGGTAAGTAGATTATGAGAAAGTTTGGGTTCAATTAAAGTTTAAAATATTTTATTATGTAAATGTTTGTTAATATTGGTATTAGAATTTTAAAAGAAATATTTTATTATGTAAATAGTTGATAATATTTGAAGTGGTATTAAAAATTAAAAAGAAATATTTTAACTTATAAATGTTTGTTCAGATTGGTATTAGAAATTTTAAAAGAAATAATGTTGTCATGTAAATATTTGATATTTAAGAAATTGATCCTGGAGCCTCCACCCGACTGGAAACAGAAGCATTGAGTGACGTGTACATATCAAATTGATCCGAAGACAAGAAAATTGCCTGGGAGTTCAAAGAAGGAAAACACGCCGAAAATTGAAGGTTGCCTTGTTGTTTGGACGTATACTTTGGTTAAAGGAGCAGAATCAGAAACGCAGGAGACGTACGGTATTCTGGATTTAGTAATATGTCGTGTGATTAAAGACCGTAAGTTACTTAATCAATTTATGCTTTACTCATTCGTAGGAACAATTTAGCTATCGTGTTTGAAGCTGTGCAGAGTGAGTAAGTTTTGGCTACAGAGTAGCTTGTGAATTATAAAGTGTTATAAACGGTAAATTGAACACGAACATAAGTCCAACGTAATTGCATAATAGGTACCTAAGTTTGAGGTTGTTTTCTTATTTGACTCCATTTATTTTATGACTTTTATATAGTAGTTCTAGTAACTGAGTTAGCCAACTGATTATTTATTGAATATCGAGTATGTATTTTTCGTAAGTAATAAATTCAAAGAGAAATACGGTGTAAATATTTGGTCGGAACATATAATATGGATTTATTGAATAGAAGGGATAATAATTTATTAAGTGTTATTAATTTATTTTGTTGTTATTAAAATATATTTATTTACTGAGCGTATAATTCTAACTCCTTCTCCATTGATAAAAAGGGTTGATAAACAAAACGAACATTGCAAAAAGGTGCAGAAAAAAGTTATCGTTTCAATATACTTCGCCTTAAAAATGAACTAAGTGTGCTATATAGTTCGGATGACTATAAGGAAAAACCACTTCACTTAATTACTCATACATGAAACTGAACAATTTGGACGTTGTATTCACTGAAGTCTACAAACTAGCAGAGCTTGTTATGACATTTCCATCCACAACAGCATCTGTTGAAAGAAGCTTATCTGCTCTGATGAGAATTAAGACGTATCTCAGAGCTACACAAGGACAAGTTCGATTGAGCAACTTAGCTCTAATATCAATTGAGAAGGGAAATAATCCCAGAAATGAAATTTCAAGCTTAAAGAGAAAATTTCATGAAAATATCACATTGAAATTTACAGAGAAGGAGAGAAGAATATAGTGTTCAATTGAAATTGTTAAAATTTTTTTAAAATTGTCATCACTAATTTTCCTAATTACATTATTCATACTTAATTTAATGTTTTAATCTCTAGAACAGGACTGAGGTTACAATGTACTAAAGTAATTCCGTGTAATAACCGGCAAACCCCCCCCCCATAATTCTCATATATACTTCAAGCACTTACTGGAGTGAGATAGCCACCTTGAACCAGCATAACCGCCACTGTTATATATATATATATATATTATATATATATATATAATATATATATTAATATAATATATAATATATATTATATTATTATATATATATATTATATAGTGAGTCATCTATTCACGCAGTCACCAAAACGAGTCGACCCTATAGCGACTCACACGACTTGAGTCATCATATTCGCAAAATTTTCTACTGATCAGAAACTTGAATTATGCCATATATATATATATATATATATATATATATATAATATATATATATTATATATATATATATATATATATATATATGAAGATATTTAATTTAGAGGCCCATTAGTTTATTTAAAAAATTTAGTTTCAGGGATTACTTCACACATCAGACACAGTATGACTCAAGATCTATTATTCCTTTGTTGGTCAGCCTCTGTTCTGGAGAGAATTTGAAAATGAACCGGAAAAGGTTGTTATTTTATAACCTATTGTAATAGTTTCGATGCCTACGATGGCCGAATGACATACCAGTTCTTTTAATAGAAATCCGCAATGAACGAACTTACTGTGAAGAAGGTGAGGTTATTGTTTTCACAAATAGGCTATGGATTAAAGGTTTTTGAGGTTAAAAAAAAGTGCAATTTAATTCAATTGTTGGAACTGTTATAAGATCCTTCGAATTTTGCTAATCGCATGACTAAAGTTCTCGGGGAGTGTCTCTCAGAATGTGGACTTTGTACTTAGTTTATATTTTATAAGTATATATATAATACTATTAATATATATATATATTATATATATATATATAATATATATATATATATATATATTATATATATATATATATATATAGTTTGAAGAGGATACCTTAACCAAAAAGCCTTAAAAACCAAAAAATATATGAGCACTCGCAGCACCGTGCAAAGGCCCCTAAGGGATGCTCAGATGCACTTCGGTAAGCCAGATATTAAACTCGGCATACCTTCGAAACATAGGAGTAGCACACCAAGTTTCAACTCTCTAAGCTTGAAAAAATAACAAAGTTGAATACTTGCCACTAGAAAAAGGGGGTAAGGGTACTAACTCAGGAAGGAACCATTTTAACAACTTCTAATACACACCAATCGAATCCTCAAACCTCAAAAAATAGGGGTAGACACTAATATAAGGTGTATTCTATGATTTATTATGTACTGCTAGAAGTGCTAGAAAAGGGGGGGGGGTACCTAACTCATAGAAGGAAGCATTTAACAACTTCTAATACACACCAATTGAATTCTCATACCTCAAAACATAGGGGAAGACACTAATATTAGGTGTAAATTAATTATTATGTACTGCTAGAAGTGCTAGAAAAGGGGGGCGGGGTACTAACTCACTAGAAGGAAGCATTCTAGCACCTTCTAATACATACCAATCGATTTCCCCGTACCTTATAACATAGGGGTAAGACACTAATATTGGGTGTATTCTAGATATAGGTCGGCACGTGCTAGAAGCTGAAACAGCTGTGTCTGCGGTTTTTGCGGTTTCTAACCTGGGTTCGATCAGCAGTTTCATAATTTTATATTTTATCCTTTTTAATAATTCAAGAAGAAGATGGTCCGGTTCGTGCAAGTAAAATGAATGCAAAAGTATTTATTCATTACATCGATATTATTATTATTATTATTATTAATTATTATTATTATTATTTTATTATTATTATTATTATTATTATTATTATTATTATTATTATTATTATTATTATTATTATTTTTAAATTGTATGTTTCATTAGTATGATAGTGTGGTGTGAATGTGATCGAGTGGAAGCGTGTAGTAATCTGTGATAAGCTAGTGCCATATAAAATAGCAATCTGGTAGTTATTATTATTATTATTTAAATAATATGTTTTCTTTGGTATTGTTTGCTGCATGGAGGGAAGAAAAGAGAAACTCGGTCCAACGCAGAGGAATGTAAGAAAGTGTGCAGTTGTAACTCTGAGTTTCACATTTGGGTGAGGATTGTCCTCAGAGGGGAGATGGACGAAAGGAGGCGAAGAATGAACAGGGAGCGGGCAAGAGTGCAGGAAGAGGAAAGGGAAGGACGTGAATTTAACTTGTTATGAAAATTACAGAGGAAGCAGAACGTAAGAACAGAAGTGGCTTGAAGGGTCAGAATGGCGAATAGACAACAGCTGGAGGAGTTGTGGGAAA
>JABUQX010077309.1:0-5000 GCA_015478945.1 Trachelipus rathkii
CGTTTTTTTGCAAGTAATTGAATTTTCAGTTTTAATTATTACCCATCTTGATTTTTTTTTTCACCATGCGATATGTTTTCCTCAAATTTATTTTGGTAATAGAAATGGATTTTTTTATCGTATTCGGGGAAAAAAGAATTCAAAGTTTTATAATTATCCATGGATAATGAACTATAAAATCTAGTGAAATTTTATGCAATTCCGAAATGATAAATTTTTCCCCTATGCAAAAGAAAAAAAATCGCGCTGTTTTTGTTCATGTAATCTCGTGCATGCATGACTAAGAAATTCGTTAAGCGAGATATATTAAAATAATTCGTTAAACAAAAGGACTTCGGTGAAATTGCTTGGTTTTCTAATAAAATCTTCCTCTATTCTACCGAAAATTAAAAATTTGAGCATAGTCGATATATAATCAACGCTCACATTGTGGAGCTCATAAGTATTTTTTTTAACGTTTTCGTTATTCGATATCCTCGCATGAAGATTTGTCATCGTGTGGAACACGTCCCCTTCATCAGTGGTTGTTCGTGCCCTTCTATCTACGACGAAGATCGCTTGAACTCTCTTTATCCGATATTCAGTAGAAGAACATCGACATCTAAAATTTAATATATATATATATATATATATATATATATATATATATATATATATATATATATATATATATATATATATATATATATATATATATATATATATATATATATAACTGCAGAAAAGGCTATGCCGTGAGTGTAGGTCACTCGTGATTGATATAAATGACTATGCGTTTGCAGTTATAATTAAAATAAAAAGACTTTGTGAAGCTCACCCGTATGTTTCTTGAAGCAAATCAATTTAAGCGAGTTATTGTCGAAGAAGTCGTTCGTGTTTTCGGTGCCTCTAGCTTCTTTCACACATCCTTCGAGTGACATTTTTTCTTCCTCGCAACTGCTAAAAAACAATTTTGGAAAGTCATCCGTTCCCCCCAATAAAGACCGCCACCTATTTAGTTCAAGTTCTCGGTGAACGAGGTATCCAATTTTTTCATCCGCTATGTTATTTTTTACGTCGGTGGTGAAATAAAAACTATTTTTGTCCTGGTTGTTTATCGATCTAGCAACATTTGTAATATTTCCCTACCCATAGGGCTCGTTTTGTCTCACCAATATTTTTTAAGTACAATTAATTCCTTTGGGTAAAATATCCCTTGAAAGGTTTATTGGTTGGTGAACCTCCCTCACTTTTATTCGCAGAAAAGTAACACTTTGCTCGGTAATGTCGGATAATCCTATTCCCAGTTTTACTATTACGAAACAATTATAATCTATTTTTCTGTTTTGGGGGGTTGAGAAAAACGAATAATAATGGTTCAATTTCCTTTTTTCGTCTTTATGCGATATTCCAGTCATCGATCACGACGATTCATTTTCTTCTGGCGCTTCAAAGTCTTCGTGAGTTTGTGACCTTACGTCTTTCACATTAAACGCTCGTAATTTTGAGTGATATAAAGAGGGGCTTCCATTTACATCTTCAAACTCGTGCAAACAACTCGGGGATCCATATGTTAAACAAGCGTTTAATTGTTTAAGGCCCTCGTAGAATTTTCCTTTATTGCTGGGATTGCTTGTCGAGCGAACCTTGATTTTGAGATGGTACAGACATCTTTTCAGCTTGTTTTTTATAGTGTTTTCTTGTATTTCTTTATTTGGATAAAATTCATACTCTAAAGGTTTGAAATCTGCAAAGATAAAGATATCTTCGCCTTTTTTTATGAATGACTAGTCTCATATACGCATCGAATGGCGTAAAGATATATTGAGAAATTTTCACAAACTCCTCTTTATCGAGGTCTCTAAATGTTAGAAAAGTTACCGCCTTTTCGATTTCGTAAACGGTATGCGATAAAAAATAGCTTTCATCATTATTGCTCTTATTTTTATCACCATCATCGGCACTCTGATTTATATTTTCTTTATTATTATTATTATTATTATTATTATTATTATTATTATTATTATTATTATTATTATTATTATTATTATTATTGTCACTTTGAGCGACACATTCACTTTGAAGGATATTATTTTTCATATTTTTTTGCCTGTGGTAAAAACAAGATTATTAATACTAAAAGAAACAAAAAAAATATTAATAAACACTATTACATTAAATTGATTAGAAAACATAGATGAATGCTTTCTTCCATCGCACCTTCTCTCGCGTCACCTCGACCGAGACTGATAATCAGGAAGGTGGAAGCATCATTTTATGCATCTTTATTCTCGCCTCTGCCAAACTCACATTTCTCTCCTTCAGACATTCGTTTACTGACTCAATCTACTTTTTCTTCGGCCTCAAAGCCGGTCGATTACCAACACACTCACCACTATACATCCGCTTAACCAACCGACTGTCATTCATCCTTTCCACATGACCAAGGTTCAGGTAAATGTTTTTAGTACCTGTAGCAAATAGGAATAGTGAAATTTTAAAAAAAATTCTTGAAGAATATAAATTGTAAGTCCAAATTCATCCTCCTTCCAAACTGTTCATTTACCTCTTTTCTCCTACGTATGCACCTTTTAGTATTTCCGTTTTCCTCCTTATATAATTCCAAACATCTTTCTTTTGAAACTTCATCATTGGCTTGTAGTGCATTCAACCATGCTTCTTCTTTACTTTTAACCGCTTGCATCACCTCTTCATTCCACCATTCACTGTTAACATTCTTACTTCCTACTTTAGCACATCCACATACTTCCTTTGATCTGCTAACAACTGCTTCCTTCATTTGCTCCAAGATTTGTTCAGTTTCAACTTGATCACATTCAACTGATTTACTTGCGAGTGCTCTTAGATACTTATCCTTATTACCTTGTTTACTTAACTTCTCACTCTTAATATATATATATATATATATATATATATATATATATATATATATATATATATATATATATATATATATATATATATATATATATATACTCTATATTTTTTTATATATAACTCTATCAGTTTTTATTTTTTTTTTTTTTTTAACATATTGCTAGTATACAATGATACTAATAATGAATTTATGTGGTGACGGACATGATTCAAAAGTAATAAATGTTTTAAATAATTTTTAAAAATCACATTTATATAAGAAAATTTTCAAAAATAAAATATCTCGAAAAGTACGATACTTAAGAAAACCAATTACATTTATTGAAAAAAAATAAAAAAATATAATAAAAAATAAAAAAAAAAATAAAAAAAATATATAAATATCTCGAAAAGTATGACACTTACAGAAAAACCAATTACATATTTGGAATCAGCATATAAAGCTTATTACAAAAATGTAAAACAAAAAAAATAATAAAAAAATATTAGGGGGCTCGAGCCGACGGGGACAGAGGGGGACGTTTTCCATACCCCGTAAAGAGGGAGGGGCGGAACCCCCGCGACACCCAAATACCAAGAGAGAGGGAGTTCGGAGACCCTCCCGGAAGAAAATAGTTCTACCCGTCGTTCCCCGGAAGGCCGAACCGACTCCTACCATCTTTGCGGTTTACCGGCAGGTATTCCTTTAGTTAAAAAAAAATAAAACTGACAGAGCCGTAAAACGCTAACAGGTTATATATATTTTGAATCATGTCCGCATCACCACTTAAATTTATTGTTAGAATCATATACTCCAGTATATGAAAAAAAAAAAAAAATATAAAAAAAGACAAGTTAAAAAAAACATAACAATATATATATATATATATATATATATATATATATATATATATATATATATATATATATATATATATATATATATATATATATATATATATATATATATATATATATATATATATATATATATAAATTTAAAGACACAAAATGTGTGGTATCGGTTAAGGGTATCGGCAAAATTTTACCGATACTACTACTCTCAAAATTCCCGATACCGATACCTAAAAATCGACCGATACCACCGATACCGAATACCGATACCATTGTATCGGTGCATCACTGAATATATATATATATATATATATATATATATATATATAAAAAAAAAATACAATATATATATATATATATATATATATATATATATATATATATATATATATATATATATATATATATATATAAATATGTAGTTATAGCTATATATAAACCCATCTTGAGTAGGTATACTAAACATTTCTCTTTTGTATATATATATATATATATATATATATATATATATATATATATATATATATATATATATATATATATATATATATATATATATATATATATATATATATATATATAAGTTACTAAACGCCCGCACGCTAACACTAAAAATTATTTAATGTACTGTATATCAAACGAAAGTTTAATTGAAATTAAACCTTTTTAGGGCGAAATGGAAAATATTTAAAGCAATTACCAATTTTTTTGGTTGCATATTTTGAACCAGGATTCTTATATAAATATTTACTGTACTAAATGTATTGTGTTATAACTGCATTGCTCGTATTAGTGTTTTTTTTTAGAGTTACGTAATCGGTCATGCTCTCGTTAAGTGTTGAAGATATTTTTTTTTAATTCGCCAAAGAGATGTAGAGTTGCTAGCCTATTTGCAATATAAAAAATAAATATTGATTAAAAAAATGCGGAAAGTGTTGAAGAGAATACCAGATATATTGGAGATCAGACGTTTTTTTTCGGTGCCCGTGTTGTAAAAAAGAATATGAAAGTACCACGAGGTCCTTTTTCTTAAATAAAGTAAAAATAAGATATGTGACATTTTTTCAAATATTGTTATATTTTTTATCAGATGTGTCCATAAGTAGTGTTTTAAAGTTAGTAAACATAAGTAAGAGGGTGGTAATAGATTTTTATAATTTTTTTTAGAGAAGTTTGTTGTGTCGAATTATTTAATTCTAAAGAAAAGATTGGAGGACCATCTAAAACTGGTGGAGGTCGACGAATCTTTATTTGGCAAGAGAAAGTATAATAAGGGACGAATGGTAGAA
>JABUQX010077309.1:7500-10000 GCA_015478945.1 Trachelipus rathkii
TTTCGGATTTTCCAATAATTTACTATTACCCATTGTTGATACCAATATGGCAAGTCTATCAACTTTTTCATTGCCAGTTAGGTCTAGCATAGGTTTACTGTCCCAGTGAGTGGTCAGTATTGTGTCAGGTTGAAATGATTCTTTTATTTTCGTAGATACAGCTTCACGATGTAGTTGCCGCTCTCGTTGAATACTTGTTCTGTTCAATACAAGTTCCTTTGGATCTTTCCCTAAGGCTCTAGCTGTTTCAAAAATTATCATCGTGGCAGCTCTGTCGCTGAGATTATTTCGGTCAAGCATTGCAGCCAAATCGGATGAAATTACATTTATGCGACCTCGTATTTATTTGACTGGAGTTGGTTCATAACTTCCACTTTTACTTTGAATCTTATTCACTTCATCTTCTGAATCACTGCTTGTGCTACTTGTTAATAAAACTACCTCTGATAAAATTTCTTTTTCACGTTTTGATGTCTGAAGTCTAATTATATGTTTATTTTATCTCTCTTGTTTCCTTTTCTCTTTTCCCAGTGCTATTTTGTCAAGACCGTCAATACATCCTTGACGTCCTTTCATTCTCTGATATTGAAGAAAGTTTATCTTCATCTTCTTTTATCATTTCCATAGCATTTATATGACCTATATCCAAAAGTTCTTCAATTTTTTCTACAAATTTTTATTCATTATTTTCCTGTGTTTGGGTTCTTCCATTTTTACTTTTCTCAAAGTTCTTCCATTCAATATTGTCGTAATTTATTTTATAATTACTCCACATCTGTCACTTAGTAACCAGTATTTCCTAAGGGGTACAGATGAATGTTTTCGCGAGTGGTTGACCTGAAATTGTATTCGGGAAGATCGTGAGTACATTGTCATCATTTTCTTTTTAATATTCATGTAAATAACAAATCTACACACAAAATTGTATATAAAATTAGATTTAATCATTGTAAAGTTAAGTATTGTCGCAGTATTCAACGTATATTTCATTTACCATATCAAAATGCAACCGATATGGTACTGTATTTTTTTCGTCCGCACCAGCCAATCAGCGACTCCCGTTTTGGTATGTGATGACGTCATTCTTAACAATTTAGAAATTTCTCACTCGTTGTGTATATATTCGTATTGAAAAATATAACAACATTCTAACTCTTCTAATTCGGTTAATAAACATCCTTTTATTTGGTACTGGCTCCAGAGCTGGAAATGGCGCTTATTGATATACCATAAAAATGATCTTTCCTTTAAGTTCTTATTCTTAGAGTTATTCGAGAAAAACTGCTAAAATATAATTTATTCAAAAATTGACTTCATTTTCTTATAAAGTACATCAAGTTGTACTACTACATCACATCTCGGTAAAAAATATTAATTATTAACGAAGATAATTGACTTAGAAGAAGGCAATCGATTTTAATGAAAAAGTGAGGCCTCTTTTACTACTCAGCTCTAGGAGTAAACTATCCCTTTTAATTGGATTACACCTTTGATATTTACATTATTTGTTCCTATATTTATAAATAGTTAAAGTTTCAACTTTAAGATCTCTAGGTTACCTGTAACCAATAAAAATGGGGTTAGGGGCTGGAAACCCTCCCCCCTTCGTGTTTGACAAAATTTCTTCGCATTCCCACCTATTTACATCTAGGAGAGTATGTGTACCAAATTTTATGTAAAAATATAAAGGGGAACCCAATATATATATATATATATATATATATATATATATATATATATATATATATATATATATATATATATATATATATATATATATATATATATATATAGGCACTACTCCTTTAAAGGGAAGTTACATAAAAAGGTCATGATATCGAAATATCTCCGAACCCTATGCGAACCCTACGGTGTTTTTGTTAGCGCATGCGTCAACAGTATTAGTAGGACATTTTAGAGTGTTAACATGTCTGTGTCCTATAATTTATTTTAGTCTAAGGGATTCATTAAAAAATGAATTAGAAGCTGCTATTTAATATAATTATAGAGAAATTGAAAAATAAATAATTTGATATAAAATTAATAATTTAAGTTAAAATATATTGTTCAAATTAATAACAAATAGATAAATAAATGAAAATAAAACAATATTGTTACTCATGCTTCCCACAATTGTGTGCTTCCTGCAGTGTGACGTGTTAGCTAAACCACCAATAGAAACATCCCGAGAGTTTCCACAAGTTGCTTTTATCATGTTAATTTTTTATATGTTAATTTTTTATAATTTTCTTTTTATTCTTTATTAAAGGGCTTCGAGGCCGACGGAGGGACAGAGGGGGACGAAGTCCCGCCGTCGGCTGAGGCCGAGAGACCCCTGACTCTTTATATCTTTGCGATTTAATCTTGGGTATTCCTTTCGTTAAAAAAAAAAAAAACTTATTGGCAACCTTAACGCACTTGAAATAATCGAGAAAAAAATCGATTACATCGTTCGTTCGATATATATCGGTTAACTACCCTTTAAAGGATAAGTTCCTAT
>JABUQX010077309.1:15000-17376 GCA_015478945.1 Trachelipus rathkii
ATATATATATATATATATATATATATATATATATATATATATATATATATATATATATATATATATATATATATATATATATAATTAATTAATAATATTATCAATATGTAAAAGTTACTGTTAACGCCCACACGGAACGGGACCTCGGATCAAAAAAAATTTTTCACAGTAGCCTCTATGATACCTAAATAGACGTTTTTAGGGTCGAAATGAAAAAAAAAAAAAAACACTAATCATATCTCAAAAACTACATAGCTACAGCGAAAAGGAATACATTTTGGAATCATGGTAAAATTTAGTAAGGAAAATGTAATTAAAGAATACCCCAAGGGTATACCGCACGATGGCAGGGAGTCGGGGTCCCTCCGCCTTCCGGGGGAACTACGGGGTAGGACTAATTTCCCCCCCTCCAGGGAGGGTCTCGGAACCCCGCTCTTTGGTATTTGGGTGTCGCGGGGGTTCCTCCGCCCTCCCCTACGGGTATGGAAAACGTCCCCCCTCGTGTTCCCCGTCGGCGTCGACCCCTTAAATTGCCGTGTAATACCTTACAAATTACTATATATATATAATTCGCCCCTAGACCAGGTAAAAACACAACAATTATATCGACCCTAGAACATCTATTAATGTATCATAGATGCTACTGTGAAAAATTTTTTTTGATCCGAGCTCCCGTTTCCGTGTGGGCGTTAAGTAACTTTGTCCCTATATATTCTATTGATATAATATTATATTATATATAGTTATATATATATATATATATATTATATTATATATAATATATATATATATATATATATATATATATAATAGGTTTATATGGCGACGCATATAATAGTTTTTGCTACGTTTGTGGAGAAAGTCAGGTCTCAAAGTAGACATATTTTTTCTAGTAAATTTTTTTTGGTATTCTACGGTATATATATATATATCTGTATATTTAATATCTAACTGTAATCTTATTGTCCTTTTTTCTTCAAGATTATATATTTTTACGTTTCCAAGTGAAAATATTTCGGCAATTAGGTATCTTTGCGAAAAAAAATTTTTTTGAACCTCTGTCGCAATCTTTGCTTATTTAATCATAGGTGGTGGTTTATATTAAATTTAAATCGTGCGTTTTGCTCGTATATTGAGTATCTATTTTTTGCGTTTTCAAAAAATCATTAAAAAAAATCTATTTTTGTAGATGAGTCACTTCGACAAATCGTGTCAGAGTTGGAGGACAGTGTCAATGAGGAATTTGGGAGGGAGAACCGACCTCACGAAAGAGGTTGTCGATCCTTCATGAAGGAGGTTAATCAAAACTGTCCCCAATTAAGAGACTGAGAGCAGTGATTAAAATAAAATCACGCTCCTTCACAAAATCTTTCAAGATCTTTCCGGCCACATAAAGCATGAAGAATAGTCCACATCGTCTCCTCCAATTGAAGAAATTATTCAAAAAATTGGAGGAATTTTAAAAAACTTTAATGGCTCTGATTCGAAGGGTCCATAACAAAATCATCTATTCTTCACTATGACGAGTCTATTTAGGCGAAGAGATACATCAAGGCTGTTCAGTATCATACGCAGAACGAAAAATTAATCTGGCGTATGACACCTCGTTCAGTTCCCACCATCTAACTCCGTCTGCACATCCTGCAGCTTAGAGGCCTCGGAATGTTAGAACGGAATGTCACCTCCAAAGAGCATGAAGATGGAAAAAAAAATACTCATACATCAAAGCAGGAAGTACAAGATCCTACAATCAGTGTCAAGAGGTCAAGGGTGAGAGGAGGGGGACAAGCATTCTTCGCTCTTTCCTTCTGTCATAAATAAAAATGTCCTACGGGGGCCAGAAAACACATTTAGAGTGCTGCAAAATTGAGTATTGAAATCTTTATACAGGTAATGCGCTTCAAGGATAAGTGACCCATTAACTAATATTGACTCCACTTGGGAAAGTCGCATTCGAAAATATTATCTTGATACGGAGTTATTTGAAGCCGACACTTTATTCAGTTTTTTGTCGTATTTTTTTTATCTACGTAGCTCTAACTAAATCTTTTTTGCACTATCGACTTTATTAATTTGTCTGCCATTGTAATGTGCTTCAACGCTTTTGCAATTCGTACTAATAATAAATTACAAAATAATAATAATAATAATAATAATAATAATAATAAATAATAATAATAATAAATTAGTGCAAAATAAAATTTAATAATATTACAAAAATAAATAATAATAATTGCAAATAAATTTAATAATAAAGTAAGTACATAATAATAATATAATAATAATAAAATAATTAATAATAAATAATAATAATAATAATAATATAAATAAAATAAATAAAATAAAATTATATGTACAAAATAAATAATACAAGTA
>JABUQX010077310.1:0-2500 GCA_015478945.1 Trachelipus rathkii
TATTATTATATATATAATATATAATTATATATATATAATATATATATATAATATATATATATATATATATATTTTTTTTAAGTTGTCTCATTTTTACAACAGGCCCCTATTTTCAGGAGAGGGTGTGTTGCACGCCAAAATTTCATCCCTAGCGCAAATTACGCAGATGAGCACAGCGCAGGCTTTAAAGTGAGGGAGATTAAATTTTCAGCAGGAAACAAGAAGATGGAAGAAGAAAGAGAATTCCACAGAACAGAAGGGGCAGGAAAGAAGGAAACACCGCAGCGAACTAGCCTGGAATTACCAATATCTCACAAAACTCGTGCGCAGACACAACATCCCTTGTGCTACGAGGGAGTCGTAAAGGTGTTGGTACGCGAGCAGGTTAGTTCCCTTCGAGCACCTGCCGCTGCGGGTACCTATAGAAAAGAGATAAAGTACCACATCGCGCCGCAAAGATAGAGGGTCAAGTTGTTAGAGCACCAACAGAACAGGTTATAAGCCTTTTTGGCTTTTGACTCGACATTGTCCAAAAGCCGGGTGAAACCAGAGGCCCCCGCCAGATATGAGAACAGTTACTCCATACAAGGGGCGGATTGGAGACCCTTGTATAAGCTTGGGAGTAACTGTGAGGAAGTTGGAAAAAAAGTCTGGCAGTTCTAAAAACAGAACTCCCAGTTTTCTTTGAGCCGCCTACAACCGTTGTGTTGTGATGTGAGGTTTCCAAGACTTCTTTTTTTTTAGTATGTTAAGGCCAAGGATGTTATTATTGTCAACAGGAGAGACGAGAAGACCGTCGAAAGTTATAGGAAAGTTAGAAGGTGTTTTAGTGAGGGAGATTTTTAGAAGTTGAGTTTTTAAAAGAATTGAATTTCCCACAAGGTTGGAGACGACCCCAACGTAAATTTCCTATCCAGATCAGGCTGAGAATAGATCGGAAAGATTAAGGACGAGAGGCAATTCTAGAAGTAAAAAGAGGGAGCGAATTGAAATGAAGTTGAAGAGTGGAAGGGTCGAGTCATCGGCGATATGAGATGGATAGAGTTAGATGTACAGGTGAGGAAGATCATTAATGAAAAAGTAAGAATAAAGTAGGAGATAAAGACAGAACCCTGAGGAAACACCCAGCTAATTGACAAGAAAAAGAAGGAAGGAAGAAGAAGTCGCTCCTTCAACACAGCAGATATTGAGCGACTTGAAAGAAGCTAGACAAAAAGTAAGCAAAGAGAAGGAGGGAAACCCGAAGGAGGGGAGCTTGGAGAGCAGTTGACGCGTGCCATACCGGTCAAATGCTTCTGGATATGTCAAGCGCCACCACGCAAGTCTCCCGTAGTTCCTAAGGCGGAAAACCATAATCAGGAAGATAGGAAAGTATATCACCAGTAGACCTTGAACGCAGAAAGCCGTACTGGTAATCGGAAAGAAGAGAATGAGATTTCCAGATGGTCTTAAGGAAGTGAGAGTTGAGAAGGGATTTAAAGATCTTAGATAGAATACAAGTGAGAGCTATAGGGTCGATAGTTAGAAGGGATCAGAAGCAGGTTCCTATTTCGGAATAGTGTTGGACAAGTTGCGTGCTTCCACCTGAGGGGGGGAAAAGTTGCTTAAGTAATTGAAAACCATAGAGAATATAGTTGAAAAAGGGGGTGGGTCAGCAAGTAAGCACATTCCTTCCAAAAACTCGGGAGAGGAATTTGCCATCCGGGCCACTCTGCCTTCTTAACGTCATAGCATCTCAGGAGCCTCATACATCCGATCAAATGTAATCACAGGCAAGACATAGACACCTGAGAGGAGAAGGAGGAGGAAGGGAATGCCAGAATTACGTCCAGGGTTGAGTTTAGATGGAAAATAGGAGCCGAAAAGAGATTGGGCCTTCCAGTTGAGAGTTAGCAAACAGAGCCATCAGATCGAATTAAGAGGAGGAAAGGCAGATTACAGAAGTTGTTAGAGAGATGTTTTCGGCAAGAGGGCCAGAGAGATTTGTCAGTAGGAGAACCAAGGAGGTTAGGCGCACTTTCGTTTGATGAAAGGCCCGCTTTGCTCGTCGAAGAGTTCTCTTGCAACGATTTCTAGCTGAGTGAAAAATTTATCGAGAGTGATAGGAGAAGCCAGATTTTTTCTACTCCCCGATTAGCGCTGTCTTATTGCTCTGAATGGCCAGAGAACAGCACGATCGAACCACCATGGATTATGAGGAGATGAAGATTTATTCGAAGAAGGAATGAACCTGCTCACCCGGTCAACGATTCCATTTTCCCACCTGTGGCAGAAGAAAGCCGAAGCGTCATCAGATTCAAAGCAGTCATTCCAAATTTATAAGTTAGCGTAGAATTCGACGCAAGCCCCCAAAGTAGCCGTATTCCAAAGTGCCAGAAAAAAAACGCATAGGGCAGGGTGAAGCTGTTGGAGAGAAAGTATGAAATTAAGAGAATTATAAGGTTGTGTGGTCAGATTTTCCAATAGGAGCGAAAATGGTTTGTTTTTATTAGAGGAGGAA
>JABUQX010077310.1:7500-29389 GCA_015478945.1 Trachelipus rathkii
TATAATAAACAATTACCTATATTAAGTAAAAATTAGAATAAATTAAATTTATATGCAAATATAAATTCCAAGAGATGTCCCGATTCACTCCCCTATGGTGTCCTAATTCACCCTACTAAGGAAAGTCTGAATGAGCTTCATTTAAACTTTAATAAAACTATTACTATTTAGATATATTATTAATTTATTGGTGTTGCTTATGAACCTATTAAGGGCCTTGATTTTCAGAAAAAAAAAAATCCAAAAAGTGTATTAGGGAAAAAGAGGGAGACGAAGGCCTGATGCTACCTGAAAGGAAACAAAAAATTAATAAACTGATATATCTGATTTAACTTATAGTAGCCTACTGTCATATTTCTCACATCATTCAATAATATAGACAGGTAAAATACTTACATTATACTAGCAGGATTTGTTTCATGACTTTTGTTTTGAATTATTCTTGGATTTATTTTGAATTTGGTCTTGGAACTTCTCACTTGATTTCTTCTTGGATTTCATCATTTCATCTGATTTAACACCTTATTAATTTCTCTGGTTGATAATTCCATCTCCCGTGGTTTGAATACTACTTTGAATACTCACCATCAAAAGCAGAAGATATTCCAGAAATACGTTAAATACATATTGAATTTTGATATTGCATTTGTCACACTACCAGTATATAGCCTATATATCTTTACACTGCTCAAAGAATTATTTTATAAATTGGTAAACTTTTATTATTTGTCGGGGAGTAAAAATCTTTGATAGGGGCCTACTATAATTAAACCTTGAATCAATTATTTATAAATGCTGAATGAAGAAAGATTCAGGTTATTTATCATTATCAGTCCAGTGACAACTGTTGTCACAATTAAATAATTTTAATAAACAATTTGTATAAGTATAGCCTTATTACCCTTGTGTTCTTTTTTGGTTATTCACTGTCTTATAAATATAATTTTTGTAATATTCAATTTAGTTTCAGGCCCAGGTCACTCGAGGTCATTAAGGGAGCGGGTAGACGATGGGTCCCATTTAGAACCCATTATCAGGAGAAGACTAAATCGCTCTTAACTCCAGTTTTTTTTTTTTTAATAGGCTAGGTAGATACACACCTAAGTTTATATATATTTTTTTCTTTAGTATCTAATTTAAAGTTGGGTAGAGTAAATGGGAACTTTGTATATGTATGATAACAAAGTTTGGACACCAGAACCCTCAAAAATAGGTTTTTCCCTAGGATGGTGACACAGTAAGGGTTTTACACTTATACACTCTCCCCTATACTGTGATATGTTTTTAGCTTGTCAACACCATATTTATGAAATTGTATTGCAGGTACTTTTCACTAAAGTACAACTTTCACCTGCTAAAGGGCCAGAGATCCCTTTATTTAAATGATTTCAAGAAACATGGGACGATATTAGCAAAGCACAATATTTGACATGGGAGGCAGATACAGAGGTAAGAACAATATTAAAAGATGATGTAAATGAGATCTTACAGTATGCCCAAAATAAAATTAGAGGATCAACCTCATCACGATTATCAAGAATCTTTGGAGCTAGCAATAATTTTTCTAGGTAATAGCCCATCACACGGAATACATTTCCTGCAACCAGGGGTATATCACTTAGGGAGATGGATGGGAAAAGCAATATATTGCTTAAAAATATATAGGCCTATACCTATCTCTTTAGAAAACAATTTAAATTAACACTAACAGAAGAGAAAGCACTAAAATGAATATTTGCTTTAGAATAAAATGTTGTGTGAAAGCATGGTTTTCTATTACAAATGCAATTGAAGCTCCCATGAATGACATTAATTTTCCTAAAAATCTTTGTGAATACAAAAACCATGATAAATCTATTGCTGAAGAAGCAATTCATAAAATTATTAGTCATTTATGGTATTTAAGTGAGGAGTGTGCAGCCTTTTCCATATATGAGAAGGAATAAAATGATGAGTGTGAAGAGAGATGGTCCCAAATATCTAATAAAACAAATGCATTTCTGTCAAAACTATGAAACCATAGATTGCCGAACATCAAGTCAAAGAAAAAAGAAATAAACTTTATCAAAGAAGAGTGATTAGAATATTTCCTTAAGTTTAAAAAATCTTCCTTTAGACTCTACTTTAGCCATCAGTTCACAGAATAATTTATAAGGTTTTGGTGTTTCTCAAGAATTTCTACAAACTGATCCTGTTGATGGAAAAATCAAGGAAGTTACATGAAAGGAAGAGAAGTTGTTACTTCATTAAGGGTGGTAAATAAATTTTTGCTTCCTTTTAATTAAAAATGGAGAATTTAAAAATAACAAATTTACCAAAAATGAAAAGCAAAATCAATTTGTTTTACAGTTAAACTAGATAACTAATAATCATAAAATCTAACATTGTGTACATACATATCTATTTATTTCATATAGTTTTACACGTTTTTAAATAAATCAAAGTTTTAAATATAATTCTTTGGTAATTTGGAACTAAATATGTAAAGTAAATTAATCTTCTTTTTATTTAAGTTTGTGCAAGACCTAGGGTTGGGAAAGGAAAAAAACAAGCTCGTTTTTTTAAAAAAAAAAACGTTTTTTTTTTTTTCATGAAAAAAAACACAGCCTGAAAAAAACAAGTAAAAATTTGTTTTTTTTTGTTTTTTTTCAATTAAGTTGTGGAATTTACATGTTAGATCAATTATATTATTACATGTTTGAACATTTGGACATTTTTTGGTTCCATTTTTCCTACAAGGTTGGAAGCCCCTGAGTTTGTGTTCAAAATTTTTATGGGTTTTCCATATTTTTATTTTATATTCTGAATTTTGATATTCATAATATTTTGTTTGTGGCTTCATTAATGTTTTCTTACACTGTTTAAGCTTTCAGTAACATTTTTATCAATTATTTAATCAGAATTTATAAATGCCACATGCAAAAAGTCGTGTGACTGTCCTTTTTAAGGAAATAAAAGGTTGCAAAGGCTCCCGCATAAAATTTAACTTTTGTTGTGTAGATGTTTGCAAAAACTAGTATTTATTGCTCATAGTGCTAAAAAAAAAAATTCTGAAAATTTTGCCAAATTTGAGAGAGATGATTATGCTAAGGCAGCTAAGCTTAAGAGTCCTATTACTGCCCCTGCTCCTTCATCACTGTCATTCTCACACGATACTTCATACGACTTAGATATCAGACTTATTAGTTATATCAAAATTAAATGTGGCTGATCACGCTGATGAGCCCAGTGATAAGGAGCTTGACAGTAGTCACAGCACAGTATTCAGTACTCAGTAGTGACTGGGGTCTGGGGAGTGGGACTAGTGATTAGTGAATCAAAAGTTATATTCCAAAGCCAAAATATTTAATTTAGTCATTCACTCATCTCCTTCATTTACAATTTAATTATAATTTTAATTCAATATTTTTTTATTATTTCATTTGCATCCTTAAGTCATTTTTGAGTTTTGTCATTCAGACTCATTTCTATATAAAATATGATATACAATTAATATTTAAAAGTAAATGATTAATAAATAAATGGAAAAAAAAAAAAAAATTTATATGATACAAAGCGTAAAATACATAGTTACATTAGTAAGTAGAAGCCTACAACAGCAGTCTGCAGGCTACAACCTACTATAAATGGTAACGAAAACAATTGATGAAATGGGGAGCATTCGTATTTTATTTCAAAGTCTGAATTATATGTAGTTTTTATTTTTTTCACCTTGATCTATAGACTGTAAAAAATCATAGCTTAACTGACTCTTAAGACTGCCATTTGAACTCGAATCTTGTTACCTTTATATGAATATTTATTTTAAAGATTGTAGTTTATAAGGTTCATGTTTATTTTCTCTTTTCTCCTTTCTTTTCATTCCTCTTCTAGTAACTTTTGAAATTACCACTTTCTATATCTGCGCCAGAACCAAGTGGTTGTATAGTCTCTTGAGTTGGGCTAAATCCTAGTTCTCCTGGAGGCGTCATTATATACTTAGGATTCCTCATAAATCCCAAATAACTATTTTTTTCACTATATTCAAATGGTTTTAACTTAAGTATATTGAGCATTTACATAGAGCCGAAACATAGAGTTTCTTATCTTAGATACAAGTAATTCGTTTTTCATATGTTCCCTTCTTTGAATGCTACAAAAATCGTAGGCTGGTTGTTTTTAATATGATTTAGTAATGGAGTTGTGCAGTTAATATTTTTGAGACTTATTTGGATTGCTTTTGAAAGGATAGTTTTGTGAACTTTACAGGGTGCGTTAAACTTTGTGGATTTTTAAAATACTGCCTTACACGCGATTTAGAGAGCATCTTGACCAGTTTAATACATAATTTGACCCTTTTAATATTAATTTCATATATCTTTTAGATGAGTTTAAAATGTATTTAACTTTCTTTTTTAAGGCAATGTGGCAGATGTTACAGCTGAGTGAGCCAGAAGATTTTATTATTTCCACTGGACAGGTTCACTCAGTCCGAGAATTTGTTGAAGCAGCTTTTAAAGAAGTACGTCGATTATAAATTCAAACTTAATTTTCGTTGTTACAATAAGTATATATATTTTTGTTTTTATTTTTGTAGTTTTGTCTGTTGCTTAAAAAATTTTCCTCATTCCAGAGTCTTTTTTCTTTCCACATTAGTTTCCAAGTAACTTGCATGTAGAAGTCAAAGAAGTCAAATTTTTTAAAACTGTGAATCTAAAGATTACTCCTGTAAAATCTTTTATTATCTTTATGTAATTATTTTTCACAGATTGGTAAGAAAATATTTTGGGAAGGAACTGGTCTAGATGAAGTTGGTAAAGAAAAAGATACTAATATAGTTCGAGTGAGAGTTAATTCAAAATACTACAGACCAGCTGAAGTGGTTAGTATTTTTTCGTTTTTTTTTTTCGTAACCAAAATTTTTGACCTGAAGTTTTAGTATCTGAGGTGGTTTTAAGTAACCTCCGATATTTCAGAGAGAATTAATTTTAGGTTACGTTTACAATAATAATAATAATAATAATAATAATAATAATAATAATAATAATAATAATAATAATAATAATAATAATAATAATAATAAAATAATAATAATAATAATAATAATAATTTTTTATTAAACGTTCAAAATATTAAATTATTTTTTGTTCTCTATTCATTGACTATGGTTTTGCTCAATAATAGGGAATCTAATCTTTCCAATAATAGTATTTATTATATGTAAATAATAGTATTTATTATATGTTAATGATATCTGATATGTCATTTTAGCCATTAAACTTTTTTTTTTTTTTTTTTTGACTTAAACGGATTTTAAGAATTAATAAATTTTTTTGCTGGCTCATCATTTGCTGTTTATTTTCATTTACAAATATATTTTATAGTAAAAAAAAAACATCCTGATTCTGCTCCAACCCCCATTTTTTTTTTAAACTCTGGATCCAACGTCATACAAGAAATTTTCATTTGCTTCTCCTTCCAAAACCTAACGCTCCCCTGATCTGGCACCTCAGCTTTGCCTTTTAAGGTGTCATATCTTATTAAAGAATGAAGTTAATTTTAATTTTTTTGATCCAAATATTTATTAGTATCAAATTGTAGCTTAATAATGTTAAGAGTTGCAATAATTATTCATTGATTCTCATTAATTAGTAATATTGACAGTGCTCTGATACATGAATGAAATTGGTCCCACTTTGTTAAACTTTCTCTAAGTAGCTTTTTTTAATCCATTAGGTCAAGAATGTGAATAATGGATATATTGTGCGTGTATAATAAATTGCGTAAATCGGCTTAAAAAAATACAGAGCTCTACGATATGGCTTGAAATCTACAAAAGGTTATCGTCCTCCCCCTGATTTTTGCCCAGTCTAAGTTTAAAATAAGGATAAAATCCAAACTAGTTATTATTATTATTATTATTATTATTATTATTATTATTATTATTATTATTATTATTATTATTATTATTATTATTATTATTATTATTATTATTATTTTATTATTATTATTATTATTATTATTATTATTATTATTATTTTTCTTCTTAAGGAATATCTTCAGGGAGATTCGACTAAAGCTAGAACAAAGTTTGGATGGAAAACTTCTTTCACATTTGAAGTAAGTAAAAAGACTTCCTAACCTAACCTAACTTAAATAACCTAACCTAATATGCTGTTACAACATTATATACTTATTACATACTCATTTATTAATGGTAAAAGGTACTTAAGAATTCACTGGAAATTTTTACCATCACCATTTATATCAGATTCTTGTTAGTTCCATGGATCATGACATCATATTTCTCAACTAAACACATTTTGGTGTAGTTTTTTTTCCAAGTGATAATCATTTAAAACCAGAATTGTGTTTTAAAATTGTTACTCATATATCATCATCAGCAGCTGTCCCTTGATTCCTCAGATATGAGGGTTGGTTGCGTAAACATGCACCAGAAATTCGAGGCATGCATTAGTATTTCTAGGGCATAAATAAGTGGTTTTGGGAAGCCAACCCAACTACCACTGTTCTTTTAGTCTTTGGGGAAATCCTTTCTCCCCCTCCCCCTCCACAAAGGGATAATATATTTATTTAATTCGTACTATATGGGTTAATACTCATGGCTTCAAATTGAATTCAAATATGAACACAACTAAGTCATAAAATTCAACACTGTTATTAGTTTCACAAGGCAGAACATAAATGATTTAGCAGTTTTGCTTATAAGTTGAAAAAAAAAAAAGACAAATTCTACAAGCCAACGATCCCTGTTCGGGCGCAAGAAAATAATTTAATATGTAAGGGTGAGCAACGAGACGTTGTTAAAATATTCCCCGGGAAGGTTAATGAACATAAGCGGCACCTCCCGAACAGGAAGCTTTAACGTGCTACCCGCGGAGGATTGAACCAGGAATCCTCTCACACGGCCGCGCTCGCGTCGGGCGGAGTCAAACCTCCTACGCCACCGAGGCGTCTGTATATATATATTTATTTAGGGATGTTGCTTCTATATATGATTATTGAAGGTAATATGACTATAGAGTTAAGAATTGATATTATATATATAAAAGATTAGAAGAGATTAAAAATAAAAAAAAATAAGAATAGAGAGAGATATAGAAAGAGAAGAAATGTGATACTTCCAATTTGGATCACGATAAAGAGAAATAAGACAGAAAATAAAAGGGCTACCAAGATGGAAGGAATGAGTAAAAACAACAAAAAGTATAAAAAGTAAAAAAAATGTGACGAAAATGTGAGACAGCTGACAGAAGACCCGAAAGACGACTTAACCGAAGTGTCTCTGCATTGGGAATGCCCATGGCACACTTATTCATCTCACGATAGACCGAAAACAAAAAAAAAAATATTAAAAGGCAAATAATATATAATAAAAAAAAAAAGAAGTACAAAATATAAGAAATGTAAGACAGTAACTTAGAATTATTAAGAAACTATATAATAACAAAGATAATTTTTATTAAGGTTGGGTTTATGTAGTGGCTATGTCATCCTGTGGAAATTACTCCACTAGCGGACAAGAATCGAGCTTGAGTGCACAAGTGGTATTATAGTAATGAGACTTACTACGAGTCATGGGAGAAATGCCCATAACCCTTGGGATATACACAAGAGGAACAAGTGTATACATGGTGGAGGATTCGATAATACAGATGTTAATCCAGGTTCGCATATTGGAAGGTCAAGAGAGGCACGGCGATCACTACTTGAGGAAGTGAGATGATCTCGTGGATTATATAATGTGCTGCAAGGAGGTAATTCACTAGGAACACGTCAGGAAAAAAAGGAGACTTTGCTTCTAGAGGGTCCGGAGAATTGGCAGCGACGAATCCTTCCAACCCAGAGATGAAAATACCGTTATGCTGTCTGAGGAGGACAAACTTAAGGAGTGCCAAAGGAATGGGCATAGGTCGGGAGGAGGGGAGGGTCCTCCGGCCGCCGACATAAGATAAAACCGTGAGAGATATAAGGAGAATTTTGTATTGACTATTAGACACGGCATATCTGTGCCAGGATCCACTTCCAGGAGGCGATCTAGCCTCTTTCACAAATGAGAAGACCACCAGCCAAAGTTCGGCTGCATACTTCTAAATTTAACCCCACGCCGATTATTCGTCCAGCAAGAAAATCATAACCTCCGCGCACAAAGCGAGAGAGACGATGCCAGCCAGAGAAAGAGCAAGCCCCGACGCAAAGAGATGGAGAAGTCACGATAAGCAAGGAGACAATTTGGGCCGGCCCAGCAACAACAGACAGAGCATTGAAATAGTTTTCAGAGACGGGAGGGCAACGGAGTCGGGGGAACACTCTGTGATGCTAGTCCGTCCGCTTTAGTCTTCCTCAGTGCGGGCCCCGCGATTCTTTTTATCCTATAGGTGAGGGGATGACAACCCACATATTGTTGGAGTCTAACCCAATTCATGCAACTTCATCTGAAGGTGAGCTTGTTCAAGTTCTGCGCAGTGATATTTACTGTTTATCTCATTATTTCACTAGGTACATTAGGGAACTGTTGAAATGGCAGCGACCAAAAAGAGGTTACGGTTAGAAGGTTTCCGTGCGGTCAAGTCTAGACGCACTTCTTATATGGTTTTAGTTAGTCGCAGGTGAGAGGGGCGAGGGAGATCCCATCACAATCATCGAGATGTGGTAATCCTTTTACTCTCTCCCCGGAGCTGAAGGTTACTGCTCCTGCTTGCAATGTACACACTCCATGGACATTGCTAATCAGTTATCAGCTGAAAAATAACAGACAAAAACTTAGGGAGTCAAGCGAGTTGTGGAGTGGGACAGTGCATGTCCGGAGAACAAGCAGCCTGGACTGTTCTTCCACCTCTTTCTTTTCTCTCGTCGTGTGATTCATTTCGGTTTTTGTATATTTTTCGCTTTTAGCGTCTGCTTTCATAGGAGCAGTGCGCCGTGAGAGACTACAAAAAGGATTATCCCCTCAAACATTCTGTGCTTGCCTCCGACTTACTGCATAAGACTGGAGCCTACTGCAGAGAGCACAGAGAGAGGCGGAGAGACCACTGGAATGGGTTAAGCAGGACAAAAATCATATTGCAGGGCCGCTCAAGCGAGGAAGGTCCGAGGTAAAGGCAGACATAGATTGGGTAAAAGGAAGATAAAACGAGGAGCCGCGACAAGCCAACATGGCCCGATATTTAAGAGCAAGGGTACTATACGGGACGCTGCACATATTTGTATTAAAAGTGTTCAAGGCCGACAGAAAAAGGAAACCTGGTAAGACGAAAACTAGAAACTGCTAGAGCACATGAAAATGGTTTCTGCTGTTCTCCCTTTCTCCGTGGCCTAGGTGATCAAGAGGCATCCAACCACCCGGCCAGTTGCTTACCCTAACTTCACATAAATTTAAATCAATTATTTATTGATATTTTTATTGTTTTTATATTATATATATAGGGTTGATCTCTATGCTTTTATGGTTACTTTATTTCAAATTACTAATGTGGAGATGGTCGTGTATTTTATTGATTCCGTTTTTTGTTATGTCAAAAGTTATACTATCAGGAAAATCCCTAACAAGGGAACGAAATGGAGTCTAGATATGACACTAGGTTGCTACCTTATGCTTTTATCGGTTTTTGTGCAGAGGGTGACTGTATTAGACAAGAAGTTACAAGTATCCCAGGGAATTCGTAGTATAAAATAACGATCACGTGAGACAAAAGGAGATGATAATCGAAAACTTATAAGATTCTCAGACATGCAAAGGCGATGCTAGAGAGAGAGGGGATAGTGTAGGACAGCGCGGAGGAAGAGGAAACATTTGCTTTCGACCGAGAGTCGCTTTTATTGGCAACAACAATCCACAAAGAGATTAGAACAGTTATCTAGTGTTACCCGAGGTTATCGCCAACTAGGAAGAGAGACAAATAAATCTGCTTGGCCATGTGTTGTGGTGGTGAAAAATAGTGGCCCCCCGCCCGTATTATCATAAGATTACACATCCTCATAGAGTCCAGTGTACAATTTGATTTATACTTCAAACTTGTTATACATGAAGACTATGGACTGCGCCACCTAACCAGGCGTGTGTGGCGTAACCTCTTCAAACCTTTTTCAAGATTTTGGGGTAGACCACCTCGGTGCTCCATAGACGCATAGGGGTGTGTCATGTATACTCGTTGTTGGGTTGTGCGCGCTCATTCAGAGAGCAATCACCCCGTCCTTTCCCAACCACTTCCAGACATCTCTCTGCCTCAGACCAGAGAAGGAATAGCCCGCGACGGCAAGAGAGGATGGGAGAAGTACGCGGTATGCAGTTGAAATGGTCAACCAGTTGTCAGCCCTCAATGGCGATGTGAAGTGAATGGATATAACTCGTGGGCAACTCAACGACTCTAATTCCCTGTGGTTTCAAGCCGCCAGTGGTTCTTGGCTTTCTCCCTCCATCTGCGCTATCTTATTTACAATTTATTTCTCAAGGAACATCTTCCACTTACATGAGGAGAGCAAACTCTTCAGCGAAAGGTGGATATTAACATTCTTAATTGTTTCCCATGGTACTGCGCAAAGTATAACTGAAGGGGCGAGAGAGGGACATTTTTGGAATTGGGGACAAACAAGACCACGGAGGCTTTTTTATCGTGGTATATGACCATGGTCAAGCAAACGACTGGAGGAGAGACGCTACGCGGAGTAATATCCGAAAAAAATGGATATAAACCCTCACCCCCACGAGTTGGACGAAGAAGTACATTAAATTGTCCTGTATCAACCGACCAGACATTGCTATTAGTTCAGCTGAAAAAAACAGACAACAAAAATTTAGGATTGGAAGGGTTATTTAGGATTATTCAGTGAGTTTGGCCCATCGGAATCATACTACTCTAGTCATGGAGTCTCTACCACCCCTGTCCTCTGTTCTTGGGTAACCAATCGGTGTAACCAACGTCCTTATAAAGAAGACACGCCTCGCGTTTGGACCCCTCGCGGTGGAGATCTTCACAAGAATCTCTCTTCTTCAACATAGCCCAACACAGAGGTTTGCCACTCCGACGTTAACTACTCAAAAGAGTTAGAAAGATTAGGGAAAATTTATCTTATTGGTGTGAATTCTCCTACTTATGACAGAGTATGTCTATGTCCGAGGCTGGCTAGAGTGTACCCTAGACTAGTAGAATTTGTTAGTGTCTTAAGGTCATAGAAGTCAATATTGTAATGACGAAACTTCTTTGTTCCGCTGATGTGGAAAGTCGTACTGTGAGAAGTCGAGATAGGAGTTGTGATAATGGGAAAGTGTATCCCGAGAAATAACAACCCCAGCAAAATGGCACAAAAAGCAAGGTAGTAAGTGGTTTATTCGAAGTATCGTGCTCGCTCTTCACATTGGGGATATTGGGGGTCGAGGAGGCCGGAAACTTAGACTAGGAGGGAATACCTGGAAGAACGAGATGGAGATGCAGGGGACAGATGGCACTATTAGAAGGACTGCTCCCTCTCTCCGCGGGCATGGAGAATTCACTGTGTCTATTCCTTCTCCATCCGAGGCTCGTCGTACACTAATTATATTATATAATATCTACATTGTAATAGAAATTATTTTGGACTTGAAAAGCAATTTATAATAAACTCATATAGCAAATAATAACCAAGGGATACGTTTACGTACAACTTGAAGTAGGTTAATAAAATTGAGAGGTATAGGGGACTTTATAAACTGATTTATTATTAACGATAATATGTTAAGAATTAAACTTATTTTTAAATTTAAGATAATGAGAGGTCCACTTTTTAATTGTATACGGGGTTAATTGGAGTTATAAAATTATTTAGGTTCTAATAAGGAATTTATAAAAAATAAATAGAAAAAGAAAGTCATCTTCCATAATGTGCTTTAAAACGCACAGAACTAAGAGGGTGGAGACGTTTCAAATAAAGAAAAATCGTTATCAATGGATGTTACCTCCCAGTGGGTATAAAATATGTAAATAAAGGGTTGAAGGTCTGGATAAAGATGCGGTATGAAATAGTAAGAAAACAAGGGAGGTGGCTGTTGGCTCTGTGTATAGGCCCGCTTCTAGCAAGCCAGGGCCCCCCATTTACACCATTAACCAGCCTATCCATTCTGGAGAGGCGCCGCAAAAACTTATTTCTTTCTCCTGGACTAATTGCCACCCTCTGTGAGGATAATTGCGTTTGAGATTAGCCTCGAGGATGCTGTGAGTATATAAAATGCTATAGACTAAAAACAAACGAACAAAGCACAGAACAATGAAAATAGCTGATACCTACACAAGAGTGTCATCTACACCATTCTTAATCTTAAATCAACGAACAAAAACAAGGGATCAACTTCCAAAAAAAAAATTATATCTTAATATATATTATATTATATATTTATTTATTATTATCTTATTATTTATTATTAATATATATTATATTATATTATTATTATATTATATTTATATTATATATTTTAATAATAATTTTATAATTATCATTATATTATATTATATAATATTATATTTTTATTATTATTATTATTAATATTATTATTAATTATTATTATTATATTTAATTTTATTCTTATATTTATTTATTATTATTATTATTTTGATAAGTATAAGGTAAGAAGGGGCCGGGGGGTGGGGATGCCCCAATAAATCCCCTGCGGGAGGGGAAGGGGCAAGGCTTCATGTGGGGGCTCCCGGCTTGGGTTTCCATCCCGTTTTTTCTTTCAAGGTTCTTCCTTAACCTCGCGGGGGCCCCTTGGACCACATATAAAAATAGAGAAGGCGCGGTTTTTTCCTGATTAAAAACCAACCTCTTTTTCTTTATGGGGGCCCATTTTTTTTGCTTGGGGTTGTTTACCTTCCATCTTTCGCCTTTTCCTCGGAACCCTTCCCTCAAGGGCGAGGGCCGGCCGGTCATACAATTTATTGGGATTTTTGGGGGGCTTTCTAACCCAAATTTTTCAAAAAACAGTGGGGGTCCTCTTTCCGGCGCCTCCCCCTTTTTGGCCCTCTCTTGGGGCAAGTGTGGGGGATCCCCAAGGTCTTTGAGGGTAAGGTCGGGAGGGCCCACCACCCCGGGGTTGCTGTGGGGAAAGGGGATTTCCTTTGTTGTTCTTCCCACCGGGCCGGACGAGGGGTCCAAATTAAAGGGCGGGACTTTTCTATAGGCGGGTACCAACCCGATGTCAAAAAGGGGACGAGGAGGGGAAGGGGGGGGGGAGCCTTTTTCCAGCTGTGTTTTCCCGGGGGACATCCTGTATTAAATCCCATACCCCTTTCCCCCAATTTGTTTCTTTGTTTTTTTGGTTTTCCAGCTGGGAACTAATAGGCAATGTCCCATGGGCCGGGGTGAAACAGGATAGGTATTTACCCTTCCCCGGGGCCCGTCGGGGACGGGGGTAATTTATTAACCCATCCTTTCGGATTCTCGGAGGGGGCCGGGCCTTTCCAAAAGTCGGTGGGGCTGGGGACCCGGTCAAACCCGTAACCCCGTTTTGGTTTTCTGTTGGGTGGCCCATTCAAACAGTCCCTCTTGGCTTGTTTTTTTGTTACCCAGCGCCCAAGGGGCCACCCACAACATTTGAAGGGGTCTGTTTGGGTTGGACTCCCCCCATTTGTGGGTGTTCCTCAGGTAAAAAAACCGGGAATGGGGCCCGATGGGGAAGGCCAAGCCAGGCGGCTGCCACCACAGGGGGGGGTGGTCCCCGGGCAGTGGGGCCCGGTTTACCTTCCCTGGGCTGGGGGTTTGCCCTGGGGGCCCATTTTCCCTGGCTACGGGGGACTTCCTTCCATCTCCTTTTTTTTGGCGGTCGGGGCTTCCTCCTTCTGGGCTGGGCAAAGTTCATGTGGGGGGCGGGGGAGGGGATGGGCTCGTTTGGGGCCGCCGAAACTTCGGGGAATGTCCAAAAACCCCCTTTCCCCTTGTGCCCGGGGTGGGGTTCTTCAATCTTTTCCTTGATAGGGGGGAAGGGAGGGAGGTCCCGGCCTTCCTGGAAAGGGAGTGAGGGGTCCTTGGGCTTCCTATTTTCACCGCCCTGGTTTGGCGGGTCTTCGGTCATCTAACCCAATTCTTTCAAGAAACCCGAGGTGATTTTTCTTGTAAGTGTTGTATTCCGGCGGGGGCGGGGGGGTTTCCCCCCGGGACCTGGGGCCCCATTTTTGGGGCTGCCCCAAGGTTGTCCTCCTTTCTTCCCACCTGGTCGGGTTTCATCGTCTTTTTGGTGGATTTTTTGTGTTTTTTTTGCCCATCCTCCGATAACCCGTTCCGAAGGCAAGTTTCCTGCTCTATCCATTGACGTGCTAAACTAATCCTCCTTTCAGGGGGGCCCAATTCCCCGCCTTTTCAGCAATTCTTTATCCGACCAATCCATTCCCCTTCATTTTTTATGTAGTGCGGACTCTATTTTTTACCCCTCTTCCCCTTGCACACTGTACATACGATGAACATATTCCTTGGGGGTATCGTAAGACCTTAAGCCCACAATTCCCGCAAAACAGAAGGGCGGCCTTTGGTATTCCTCTCCTCTATCCCTTTTCCGGTTTCCCTGGTTTAGGGTGGGGGATTTCCCCCTGTTACCCGTTTGTACCCCCCTTTTGGGGGCTCAACGCCACGGGTCCTAGGGGGGGCCCGGATTCCTTGGTGTGGCCCTGTGGGGAAATGACTTTCCCCCTTAAAGAAAAAAAAAAAAAAAGAAAGGAAAAAAAAAAAAAAAAAAAAAAACATGTTATATTATCAGGGGTGTAGAAGGCCCCGGGGTTTCCTGGAATTTTGGCCCTAATTTCCCGGTGCCTGGGATCGGAGGGCCAAAGGGGGGGGGCTCATTGGTGGGGCTCGCTTAGGGTTCCACATCCCCGTTTCTTTTCCCAGCGGGGTTCCTCACCCTCGCCCGGGGGCCTTGGACCACCTATAATCCAGAGCCGGGCGTTCCCGTAAGGCAAAAACCCTTTCTTATTCGGGGCCATGGCTTGGGGTTTGTGTAACTTCCCATCCTTCGGCTTTTTCCCTCCCGGAACCCCCCTCTTTCCCTCTTTTTCCAGCCCCGGCAGGGGGGCCCATGGGCAATATGGATTTTTGCTTTCTTACCATTTCCAACATTGTGTTCCTCTTCCCCGGGGGCCCCCGTTGCTCTTTTCTGCCCAGATTCCCAGGTACTTTTGAGTAAAGTTCGGGGAGGGCACCCACCCCTGGGCTGGTTTGGAGGGGGGGGATGTTTCCTTTGGGTGTTTCCTTTTCACGGGGCGGCGAGGGGGGGGGTTTTCCATAGGCGGGTACCCTTCCTATAGGCCCCGGGTTGTTCACCCGCGGATGGGGGTTCCCAAAGAAACGGAGGAAAGAGGGTTGGGAAGCTTTTCCAGGGCCTGGTTGGGTTTCCGGGGGGAAAAACAATCCAACTGTATCCCCAACCACCCCTTTTCCTCCCTATTTCTTGTTTCCTGGGTTTTTTTTTTGCCAAGCTGGAAATACTGGGATAAGCAATTTGGGGGGATCCCCCACCATGGGGTGAACCAGGGGATTCAGTACCCTTCCGGGGCCGTTGGGAGGGGGATAATTAAAAACCCCCAATCTTTTTCCGAATTTTCTCCCGGGAAAGCGCTTCCTCCCAGGGTTCCGTTGCCCTGGACCCGGGGGCCAAAACCCGTAACCCTTTGGTTGGGTGCCCAAATTCACAACCAGGCCCCCCTTCTGTTTTGTTAAAAACACCTTTGCGGGGCCGAAACTGTAACAACATTGGCAAGTTTTCTGTTGGTTTTGGGGGACCTCCCCCCCATGGGTGGGTGTTCCTAGGGGGTAAAAACGGACAGTGGGGCCGGATGGGGAGGCCCACACAACAAGGGCCGGGGGGTTTGCACACAGGGTGGGGTCCGGACGGTGCCCCCTTACCTGTTTTTCCTCTGCCCCTTGGGGTGGGGTTCTGGTGTTGGGGGGGCCCCATTTGTTCCCCCTGCTAACGGTGACTTCCCTTTCATTTCCTTCCTCTTTGGGCGGGGTTCCGGGGGCACTTCCTTCTTCTTTTCTGGGCTGGGGCCCAGTCATTGTTGGGCGGAGGAATGTCCAGTGGCCCCAAAACTTTCCGAATTGTTTTACAAAACCCCGGTCCCTTGCTGGTTGGGGGTTCTTTCATCCTTTGTAAGGGGGGAGGAGTTTCGCCCTTCCTGGGGGGGAAGGGTGGGGTCCCCCTGGCCCCCGAATTTGGGCCGTCTTAAGGGGTTCTACAGAAATCCTCCCCAAACTTCATGGGATGTTTCCTTATGTCGGCGGGGGGTTCCCCCCCGACCCCTTTGCCCCAATTTTGGCTTCCCTTTCAGTTTGGTCCTTCTTCACCAGGGTCGGTTCCCACGCAGACCATAACATAATATCACGGGGTTGGGGAAAATTGCCCGGCTGCCAAATCCCTTTCGACCTAAAGACATGATGACGGTGATGGGGGGCATCCCCAGGTGCGTTTACTTTTTGGCCTTGGGGGGGGGACCACATCGTCCTCTTGGTTGATTAACATTAAATTATGGAATATCAAGCCGTTTTTTTTGAATTGCCTTCAACTCGTTTTTAACATTTTTGATGTTTCTTTTTCAATTCATCTAACATAATTTTTATTATAAAATTCTTTATCAAATTCGACAATAAAAACATCCGCGCCACATTCGCAGGGCAAACTGCGGGATGCGGATTGCTGATCTTTAATAATGGTGCGGATTGCTTAGTGGTTTTGCATGGTCATTATAGTATCTAGTAGTTCTCAGCTATATATACTATATATATAATATATACTATATATATATACTATATATTATATATAATATATATATATATATAATATATATATATATTATATATATATAGTATATATATAATATAATATAGAATAATAATAATATGGATATATATAATATATATATATATATATAATTATGATATATAATTATATATATATATATATATATTAATATATATATATATATATATATAGGCCCATATAATTATGGTTTTGATGAGGTGAATCTGAAGACGAGTTGAGAGGATGGTAGAAAAATTTGCGAGGGGTGTGTAAAAGGATTCTCGGTTTGAAGTAAACGCATAGATAATAGTAAGGTATGGTTATGATGAAGGACAAGTCCTCGGGTCGTGTGAAGTTTATGCTAGATGGTTGAGCAGCTGAACAAGTGACTGAGTTTTAAATATTTTAGGATATATATTATGTTGGACGAAAGGAACGATGACTGTTACCGAGTGTAAGTAGGTAGTGTGAATTGCAGGAAGGAGCGGTGGTAATACACATTAAATCGCTTGGTGAACCGATTGTACAATTATGATGCACTATAGAAAACCTCTTAATTCTCTAATGGTTCTTGGTTTTGGAGTGTCAAGTAATTCTTTCACTTTCTCATATTATAATTTGTCTAATATTCCCTTATCAAACGAAGAAGTAAATTCCTAGCGAAAATCAGGTTAATTTTTTCTCCCTCCATACAGCAGGTTGCTTTTCGTTTCCATATTAATTCTCCGGTCTAACGTTACGTTAATGTTATTCTTGAAGTTATTGACGTCACTTGTATATCACACAACAAAAAAATGTTGTTTTTTTTTTATATGTTTTGTCCAAGTTTCCTCGCACTGACCGATTAAATTATAGATAGGATAATTATATTATAATTATGTTATTTTCCCACAAGATAAAAATCAAAGGATATAATCTATAAAAATTACAAAATTGAGGCGTGTGAGAATTTTAGGATTAATTTAAAATTCATTCCCGTGTTTTTGGTGTCTTTTGTTGACGTCACTCCACGAAGTGATCATGTTTCATATGAATTGCCTATTTTAGATATTCCCTTAATAATAACTACAAAATTTATTGCAACTAACATTACCCTTATATTGTATTTATTATCATATTATTATATATTTATACTATACTATCCTATTTTGTTTCCGTTAGGGTAGTATATTATTATTATCTCACCTCATGTCCGTTAGTTATTTATCTATATTATATAAAACAACCTAGTAGTATTTAAGGGCCCACCTCCAGTATGACATTTATCTATATATTTGAGTATATATTATTACACTGTGGATATATAATAAATATATATAATATATATAAACTATAACACTAGACAATAATCCTCACCCTTAATAGCCTTTTATCGGCTTTAGTCTGTTGCTTGTTAAAAATGCTAAAAACAACAACACATTACAAAAACTGAAAGATTATGGTTCATTTGATCATCTTTTTCATCGAAAAATGAACTCAAGAACAGATCCACATTGAAGAAAACTTGCCAAAGACAATAAATACTGACCTTATAATCTTTGAGTGAAGTTGCGCTAATCGTGTGTACTGGCAGTTGTACATGGTAAGTTGATTATACCTGTTGTTTATAATATGTGTAATGAATATTTTAATGATCTATGGTCTGGTATATTATAAGAATGGTATTAGTATAGTCTATAGTTACAAGTGTGTTCTCAGTTATAGACTCTCAAATTTCTTTAAGGTTATTATCGTTAGTTTGGTGTTAAGAAGAATTTGAATAAAATTGTGAGAGTATATATATGATACATATTTACAGAGATTGTTATATTATTATTTGGTTTATGAAAATGAGAAGATTATTAAATGAGAGTAATAAATGAAAGTGTAAATGTTTAGATGGTTTTGGCACATGTGAAAGATTAGTGGTATAGATAGTTCTATTGCGTTAAGCGGATGATTATGCCTCGGTGAGTTGTGTGGGAATTTGTACTGGCTGGGAGACTTCGTAAGAAATACCAAGGGACATCGAGTGCGAGGCATAAAAAGAAATGTCTGGAAGGCGAGTGAATGTGAGTAATGGCAGGGCGAGAAAAAAGTAGAACATAATTATGGAGATTAAAAAATGGACAGGGTTGTTGTGAGGGGTGTGGGAATGGTGGGAAATCCCACCGGCAGGCCAAGGGAATGACCCCACATGATCTATGATGCCATAGTTGAGGGTCGCGCAGGTCCCGGTGAAGCTCATAGGGTGGATTTTCTGTTGCGGCGAGTTCCCACTAATAGATATAAAAGGGGATGGTAAAGCTGGGCTTTCTTTTTCGGACTTGTGTCATTATTTCTCTTACTACTTTTCTCGTTTCTGGTTACATGTTACGCACCTTACCCCAGTCTTGGGAAAGAAGGTGGTTGATTTTGATAATGATTGATTTAAGTATTATATAGGTAATATATATTATATATATATATAATATATAATAATATATATATATATATCTGAGGTAGGGTGAGTAATTTTATATAAAACCGGAAGTAGATATATACTAATATAATATATATATATATCGTGAGATAATTTATATAATGGAATAGAGTATAATATAAGATATATATAAAATATATCCCTATCAATATATAATTGACATACTTACATCTCGATGAAAGTGGATAATTTATTTTCGTATAATAGCATTTATAAAAAATAATAACCAATGCTAATACGTTATGGATAAATCTGATAGAAAAAGAGATTTAATATAAAAATATTGTGCATTAAAAAATGCCTAAAAGGGTTCCAAATACTTGCAAGTACCAAGCACAAAGTACCAAGTACAAAAGGCTTCAAGTACAAGTACAAGTTATAGTAATAGTTTAGAAACTGCAAGTTACAAGTACAAGTACAATTTACTCCAAAAATGATACTTAAGTAACAAGTACGTGTTACTTGGGAACCCAAACACCCGATAATAGATATAAATATATAGATAATAATATAACAAATATTTTAATATATTATAGGGTTATCTTATAAATAAATATATATATATAATAATTATTATTTTAATAGAATTATTATATATATAAATTATTTTATTTTATATTTTATATCATATCATTATTTATATTTTTAATTATATAATATACTATTATTATAATATATTATATATTTAGTTAAGTATTATAAATTTAAATATTATATAATAATTAATCAATATATTAATAAATATATAATTATACTATATTAAATATATATATATATATAAATAGATATAATAATTGAGGTATTGTATATATAATTATATTCATATATAGAAATATATTAATATAATATATATTAAATATATATAATAAATAAACTTTTTAAGCTATGCTCATTAATAATATATTATTATTACTCCTATTATATATATAGTTATAATATTATAGTTATAATATTATTTTTTCCATATAATAAATAATAATTATTTCCACTATTATATATATATATATATAATAGGGTATATATAAGATATTATATTTTAAATAAATATATCTTATATATATCATATAATAATATATAATATAATCAGTATATATATATTATATCATAATATCAAGTTATAATTCCTCTGGAATATATTATAATAATTTAATATAATATATATTCTTATAAATATCGTATTAAAATATACTTAATACTATGAAGAAACATTACCGATTAAATATTAAATTTATTAATATATTTATGATAATATATAATATTAATATTAATTATATATTATTATAATATATAATTATAATATTTATAATAAATAATTAATAATGGTATAGTATATTATATATTTAATATTATATATATATATTATATATAATAATATATTATATAATATATTATTATATATATTTAATAATATAAAATAATATATTAATATAATTATATATAATATTAATATATATTAATATTAATAATATATATATATTAATATATATTTATTATATAATTTATTATATATAATATATTATATAAATATAGATTATATATTTTTATAATAATATATAATATTATATTTAGAGAACAAATTAATATCCCTACTTTATTGGGTTTTCGAAACTTCGCATCCCTCGCAGTAGAATGCCAAGCGCTGTTACACATAGACCAACGTAGAGATGGACTAAAAGCGTGAAAATACTTACTCATTTTTCTCTGAATAGATTTACTCCTATCTACCCAGATATATAGGAATAAGGCAAGTCAAACTTAGACAGTAAGACCTCTGGCAGTTCTCCCCGCCCCCAACTCGGAGTCAAGGGTCACACACGGGTGACTGACTCGCGGAGTAATCAGAGTATATCTCAAGTTACCTCATTTAGAACTGCTAAAATTACGCTACCACTAGTTCGTAAATGGTAAGAACATTTAAAAAACTCCCCTTATTGGGTTTCGAAACCCGCACCCTCGGCAGTTTAATATGTTTAACTTACATTATTACGATAACTAGTGAGTCGTATGTTAGCAGTTATCTAAATATTGTGGATACCGATACCGTTTACTTCCCGAAGTAGCACCCATGTGTGATCACCTCCTGACGCCGAGTGGGTGGGGGGGGCCGGGCTTGAGCATCTGCCAGAGGTCATCCGGTCCATAGATTGGACTTGCCTTATTGCTTCTGGCGAACATAGTAATCTTTCGAGGTAGAAAAATGGTAGATTTCCTTTTTTAGCCTTCCTCGTTAGGAGAGTCTAGTGGTAACACGGCTAAGTGTCATTTTTCTAACTGCGGGGAAGAGAGCGTGCGTCCGGCGGGCTGTATCGAACAACCCCCGCACCCTAACGGGCCCAGCTTGAAGTGTTCTGTACGCAGGTGGTTATGAAGCGGTGGTGAGAGCGGTATGGGTATGCAGTTCTCTACATATTTATGTTACTGGATATTTACCTAATAATAATAATATATATCCTACCACACGGATACTACCCTATATATACTAGTTATATAAGTACCTAATGATTATTTATATATGTATAAGGGGTGTTTATAATATATTATATATTGATATATATCACCTTATATATATATATATGGTGTTAGTGAGGGTATATACAATAATTTATTCTAGAATAATATTAAATAAAATAAATAGGTATATATATATTATATAGGCCAGCCTCCCGATA
>JABUQX010077311.1:0-43235 GCA_015478945.1 Trachelipus rathkii
CGTTATTTAAATTGCAAAAAATCGGAGTTCGTTTAAACCATAAACATCCCCTTACCGTCTTTAGCAGCCATCGTGTAAGCCTATTGGTTGCAAAAACTGGGGTGAAAACGTTAGAATTGATTTTAAGTTTCTCGGCCGAGGAAGAAATATTTCCTAGCTGCTATGATTGTACTAGTCAAAACCTTGATAATTTAGTCTTGGCCGTTGAAATTGAAAACAGAAGGATAATTGAATGGGTAATTAGTCAAGCTCCAGCGGCGCAAGTCGAAAATCACCTAAACTTATTATTGGGGGAAGAAGAAGAAGCGGAGTTAAGACAGTGGAATTCGTTATATAGAATGTTAAGCACTAATTTTTTTAAATTTCTTACTAAAGAACTTGAAAGAAACGAAATGAAAATACCATTCTGTCTCGCGTGCAAAGGGATTCACGCGATCATGTCGATCTTTAGGCGCGGGACTTACTCAGGCATTGAACAAACGTGCAATATTCATTGCGATATATCGTGGCGAAAAGAGATTGAAAAGAAAATAATTAATTCTTGGGATACCAAATTTTTTAGAAACCGATTGCGAAGGAATATTAGAAAGATCGATGGTTCATTGGAATTGAATTTACGAAACGTTTGCCAATTTAACGCTATACTTCAAAGAAACGAAAGCGTCGATACCTCGTCTCCATTCCGCTTTCCAAATGTGCGTAGCTTGAGATTGGCATACGATGAAATCACCAGAAATTTTTGTTCATATCGAAATTGCGGTTCATTGAATAATAAAATTGTAGAAGCCTTTCCGAATCTAACTGACTTAGAAATCAAACTGAACGGGCGCGTGGATTCGTCTTTCCAAAAATGTTGTGATTACGGCGAAATGGTAGAAGATGATGAAAACGAAGCCGTTTTTAAAAATTTGGTAGAATTAAAGATCGACTTTGACGACGTCCTTGTGTGTGATATTTGTAGCGCCTCTCCGAATCTAGAAAAGGTCGTTGTATTTTTCGGTCGCACGTCTATTTTTCCTTGCAAAATTTATAATCTTTTGAATAACACTCGCTCTTTCGAAAGAGGGGTGGAATTTAATTTTGATAAATACTTGGTAGAAGAAGATTCATTAGAGGTGTTTCACGATTATTGCTGCATTCCTGAACACAAAAGAAATATCAACCAATTATTCGAGAAAATTATAGTCACTTTGACCGATGTTGACGGAAATCCAGTCATTCGTTGGAATATAAAACAGTATGATTTTACCAATATGTGCGACTTGCCAGCTCATTTTGAGTCAATTGATGACGATAACCACAGCGTCGAAAGAGAACAGAAATTCTTCGAGAGTAAGCTATGGTTACGAGATGATATTTATTTTCGTAATCCGCGCTCTTTTTTTAAGTTGCTAGAAAAATTTCGAGATCCAGAACCCAGAACATTTCATTTGATTCATCCCTCTATTGATAATCATGATTTCATCGCGAAACTTTTTGAAGCTGTTGGAGATATAATATATTCTCATATACGCCACCACATATTTTATAATCCATATAGAATAAGAATATAATAGTAATAAAATTTGTTATCGACGATAGTTTTTATTTGTAACCGTATTTATTGCTTTTTTAAACACAAACTAAAAGAACTAACGAATTTCTGCTTTAAAGACGATGCTTTTAAAAACTATATAAATAAATATTTTTTTTATATTTGTTATTTTAATTACCCATCAAAATTAATTATTCATAGAAAACGGGTTTAGAGATAACTAAATTATTATTCCTTTAATATAGGTAGCCATCAAAAGTAATTTTCCATAGCAAATGGGTTTTAGGGGTAGATAATTAAAAAGAGTATAAATAAGTGCTAAGTCGAAGGTCTAAGTATAAAGATCGAAGGTCTAAGTATAGAACAGTTAAGTGCTAAGTCGAGGTCTAAAGTATAAGTCGAAGGTCTAAATGCTAAGTCGAAGGTCTAAGTATAAGTCGAGGGTCTAAGTGCTAAGTCGAAGAAGGTCTAAGTATAAGTCGGAGGTCTAAGTGCTAAGTCGAAGGTCTAAGTGCTAAGTCAAAGGTCTAAGATATAAGTAGAAGGTCTAAGTGCTAAGTCGAGGGTTAAGTGTAAGTCGAAGGTCTAAGTGCTAGAATCTGGAGGTCTAAGTGCTAAGTCGAAGGTCAGAAGTATAAGTCCAGAGGTCTAAGAGCTAAGTCAATTAAGTATAAGTCGAGGTCTAAGTGCTAAAATCTATAAAATTTCTCAAAGAAAATATTACACAAAATTTTAGTCGAAATTATTTTTCGGAATTTGCTTGGGCCAACTAGATCAGTTCCCGATCGGGCGTCACTATATCGAGGTTGAAACTGAGTTTTATACACTAAAGTGGCATTTGAAAGCTGATTCAGCCGCTTTTGCGATTCCCGTAAGGCGACACTATACCTATAGTGACGTTTCGAAGGGAACCAGAAAAACGATCTAACTGATCGCGCAACTTCTGCTTACAAGGTATAAACTATCCACTTCCAGCCATATGATGACGTATCGCTGAACTGATATGGAAAATCAAAGGTCTAAGTGAAAATCTAAAAATCACAGAAATAATTTCCCAAAAGAAGTTTTAAGATTAATTCTTTTTCGGAATTTTACTTAGACCTTCGACTTATATTAGTTCAACAAACAAACAAACGAACGAACGGTCAGACGAACAAACGAACTCAAAACATACTATATTCTTCCGAACGGAACATCAACTCACGCTCGACCCACGCTCGACCAACGCTCAACCCACGCTCAACCCACGCTCAACCCACGCTCAACCCACGCTCAACCCACGCTCAATTCCGAAACTTAAATTTTTTTTTGTGAATTATTATTATTATTTTTTCATGAATTTTTTTATCGCACTTAGGCCTTCGACCTATATCAGTTCCCTTCCTGACGTCACTATATCGGGTTGAAGCGATAGTTTATCCTAAAAAGGTGTCGCGCGAGCACGTTAGGTCGTTTTTCGGTTCCCTTCGAAAAGTCACTATAATATAGTGTCGCCTTACGGGAATCGCAAAAGCGGCTGAACGCTTTCGAGTACCATTTTGTTAAGCTTAAAGTATCTTCAAACCGATTATGACGTCATATAGTGACGCCTCATCGGGAACTAATATAAGTCGAAGTTCTAAGTGCAAATTCCGAAACTTAAATTTTTTTTTGTGAATTATTATTATTATTTTTTCATGAATTTTTTTAGATTTTCGCACTTAGGGACCTATATCAGTTCCCTTCCTGACGTCACTATATCGGGTTGAAGCGATAGTTTATCCCTAAAAAGGTGTCGCGCGAGCACGTTAGGTCGTTTTTCGGTTCCCTTCGAAAAGTCACTATAATATAGTGTCGCCTTACGGGAATCGCAAAAGCGCTTTTCGAGTACCATTTTGTTAAGCTTAAAGTATCTTCAAACCGATTATGACGTCATATAGTGACGCCTCATCGGGAACTAATATAAGTAAAGTTATAAGTGAAAATTTCGAAAATTAAATTTTTTTTTTTGTGAATTATTATTATTATTTTTTCATGAATTTTTTTAGATTTCGCACTTAGGCCTTCGACCTATATCAGTTTCCTTCCTGACGTCCTCATATCGGGTTGAAGCGATGGTTTATCCTTAAAAGGTGTCGCGCGACACGTTAGGTCGTTTTCGTTTACCTTCAAAAGTCACTATAATATAGTGTCGCCTTATGGGTCGCAAAAGCGGCTGAACGCTTTCGAGTACCATTTTGTTAAGCTTAAAGTATCTTCAAACCGATTATGACGTCATATAGTGACGCCTCATCGGGAACTAATATAAGTCGAAGTTCTAAGTGCAAATTCCGAAACTTAAATTTTTTTTGTGAATTATTATTATTATTTTTTCATGAATTTTTTTAATTTTCGCACTTAGGCCTTCGACCTATATCAGTTCCCTTCCTGACGTCACTATATCGGGTTGAAGCGATAGTTTATCCCTAAAAGGTGTCGCGCGAGCACGTTAGGTCGTTTTTCGGTTCCCTTCGAAACGTCACTATAATATAGTGTCGCCTTACGGGAATCGCAAAAGCGGCTGAACGCTTTCGAGTACCATTTTGTTAAGCTTAAAGTATCTTCAAACCGATTATGACGTCATATATTGATGCCTCATCGTGAACTTATATACGTCGAAGGTCTATGTGCTAATTCCGTAACTTAAAAAAATTTTTGTGAAATATTATTATTATTTTTTCATGAATTTTTTTAGATTTTCGCACTTAGGCCTTCGACCTATATCAGTTCCCTTCCTGACGTCACTATATCGGGTTGAAGCGATAGTTTATCCCTAAAAAAGGTGTCGCGCGAGCACGTTAGGTCGTTTTTCGGTTCCCTTCGAAAAGTCACTATAACATAGTGTCGCCTTACGGGAATCGCAAAAGCGGCTGAACGCTTTCGAGTACCATTTTGTTAAGCTTAAAGTATCTTCAAACCGATTATGACGTCATATAGTGACGCCTCATCGGGAACTAGTATAAGTCGAAGTTCTAAGTGAAATTCAAACTTAAATTTTTTATTGAATTATTATTATTATTTTTTTATGAATTTTTTTAGATTTTCGCACTTAGGTTCGACTTATATCAGTTCCCTTCCTGGCGTCACTATATCGGGTTGAGGCGATGGTTTATCCCTAAAAGGTCGCACAGAGCACATTAGGTCGTTTTCGGTTACTGAAAAGTCTATAATATGGTAATCTTATGGGAATCATAAAGCATTGAGCCTTTCGAGTACCATTTGTTAACTTAAAAGTATCTTTCAAACCGATTATGACATTCATAGTGACATACCTTATCGGGAACTAATATAAGTCCAGTTCTAAAATCTAAGTCAAGCTTTAATTTTTTTGTGAATTGTTATTATTATTTTCATGAATTTTTAGATTTTTCCTTATGAATATTCGACTTATATCAGTTCCCTTCCAAACGACATTATATCGGGTTGAAGCGATAGTTTATCCCTAAAAGGTGTCGCGCGAGCACATTAAGGTCGTTTTTCGGTTCCCTTCGAAAAGTCACTATATAATAGTGTCGCCTTACGGGAATCGCAAAAGCGGCTGAACGCTTTCGAGTACCATTTTGTTAAGCTTAAAGTATCTTCAAACCGATTATGACGTCATATAGTGACGCCTCATCGGGAACTAATATAAGTCGAAGTTCTAAGTGCAAATTCCGAAACTTAAATTTTTTTTTGTGTATTATTATTATTTTCATGAATTTTTAGATTTTCGCATAGGCCTTCGACTATCAGTTTTCCTGACGTCACTATATCGGGTTGAAGCGATAGTTTATCCCTAAAAAGTGTCGCGCGAGCATTAAGTCGTTTTTCGGTTCCCTTCGAAAAGTCACTATAATATAGTGTCGCCTTACGGGAATCGCAAAAGCGGCTGAACGCTTTCGAGTACCATTTTGTTAAGCTTAAAGTATCTTCAAACCGATTATGACGTCATATAGTGACGCCTCATCGGGAACTAATATAAGTTTAACCCCTCAATTCAACCCCCAAAACTTAAATTCAACCTAACCAAAATATTAAAATTATTTTTTTCTGAATTTTTAGTTTTCGCACTTAGGCCTTCGACCTATATCAGTTTCCTTCCTGACGTCACTATATCGGGTTGAAGCGTGGTTATCCTAAAAGATCGCGAAGGCACGTTGGGTCGTTTTCAGTTCTCTTCAAGAAAAGTCACTATAATATAATTATATTGGGAATCATAAAGCAGCTGACAACAAATTACCATTTGTTAAGCTTAAGTCTCCTCAAACCCGGATATGAAGGTAACATGGTACACCTCATCGAGACTAATATAAGTCAAAGTTCTAAGTCTGAAATTGACCAATTTTTGTGAATTATGTGGCTATTTTTGCCTTGAATTTTTTGGGTCATCGCGCAGGCCTTCGACCTATAATAGGTTCCCTTCCCTGACGTCACTATATCGGGTTGAAGCGATAGTTTATCCCTAAAAGGTGTCGCGCGAGCACGTTAGGTCGTTTTTCGGTTCCCTTCGAAACGTCACTATAATATAGTGTCGCCTTACGGGAATCGCAAAAGCGACTGAACGCTTTCAAGTACCATTTTGTTAAGCTTAAAGTATCTTCAAACCGATTATGACGTCATATAGTGACGCCTCATCGGGAACTAATATAAGTCGAAGTTCTAAGTGCAAATTCCGAAACTTAAATTTTTTTTTTTAATATTTTTTCATGAATTTTTTTAGATTTTCGCACTTAGGCCTTCGACCTATATCAGTTCCCTTCCTGACGTCACTATATCGGGTTGAAGCGATAGTTTATCCTAAAAAGGTGTCGCGCGAGCATGTTAGGTCGTTTTTCAGTTCCCTTCGAAAAGTCACTATAATATAGTGTCGCCTTACGGGAATCGCAAAAGCGACTGAACGCTTTCGAGTACCATTTTGTTAAGCTTAAAGTATCTTCAAACCGATTATGACGTCATATAGTGACGCCTCATCGGGATAATATAAGTCGAAGTTCTAAGTGCAAATTCCGAAACTTAAAATTTTTTTGTGAATTATTATTATTATTTTTTCATGAATTTTTTTAGATTTTCGCACTTAGGCCTTCGACCTATATCAGTTCCCTTCCTGACGTCACTATATCGGGTTGAAGCGATAGTTTATCCTAAAAAGGTGTCGCGCGAGCACGTTAGGTCGTTTTTCGGTTACCTTCGAAAAGTCACTATAATATAGTGTCGCCTTACGGGAATCGCAAAAGCGGCTGAACGCTTTCGAGTACCATTTTGTTAAGCTTAAAGTATCTTCAAACCGATTATGACGTCATATAGTGACGCCTCATCGGAAACTAATATAAGTCGAAGTTCTAAGTGCAAATTCCGAAACTTAAATTTTGATTTGTGAATTATTATTATTATTTTTTCATGAATTTTTTTAGATTTTCGCACTTAGACCTTCGACTTATATCAGTTCCCTTCCTGACGTCACTATATCGGGTTGAAGCGATAGTTTATCCCTAAAAAGGTGTCGCGCGAGCACGTTAGGTCGTTTTTCGGTTCCCTTCGAAAAGTCACTATATAATAGTGTCGCCTTACGGGAATCGCAAAAGCGGCTGAACGCTTTCGAGTACCATTTTGTTAAGCTTAAAGTATCTTCAAACCGATTATGACGTCATATAGTGACGCCTCATCGGGAACTAATATAAGTCGAAGGTCTAAGTGCGAATTCCGAAACTTAAAATTTTTTTGTGAATTATTTATTTTTTCATGAATTTTTTTAGATTTTCGCACTTAGACCTTCGACTTATATCAGTTCCCTTCCTGACGTCACTATATCGGGTTGAATCGATAGTTTATTCCTAAAAAGGTGTCGCGCGAGCACGAGGTCGTTTTTTATTTCCCTTCGAAAAGTCACTATAATATAGTGTCGCCTTACGGGAATCGAAAGCGGCTGAACGCTTTCGCGTACCCTTTTGTTAAGCTTAAAGTATCTTCAAACCGATTATGACGTCATATAGTGACGCCTTATCGGGAACTAATATAAGTCGAAGTTCTAAGTGCAAATTCCGAAATTGTGAATTATTATTATTATTTTTTCATGAATTTTTTTAGATTTTCGCACTTAGGCCTTCGACCTATATCAGTTCCCTTCCTGACGTCACTATATCGGGTTGAAGCGATAGTTTATCCCTAAAAAAGGTGTCGCGCGAGCACGTTAGGTCGTTTTTCGGTTACCTTCGAAAAGTCACTATAATATAGTGTCGCCTTACGGGAATCGCAAAAGCGGCTGAACGCTTTCGAGTACCATTTTGTTAAGCTTAAAGTATCTTCAAACCGATTATGACGTCATATAGTGACGCCTAATCGGGAACTAATATAAGTCGAAGGTCTAAGTGCAAATTCCGAAACTTAAAAAAATTTTTGTGAATTATTATTATTATTTTTTCATGAATTTTTTTAGATTTTCGCACTTAGACCTTCGACTTATATCAGTTCCCTTCCTGACGTCACTATATCGGGTTGAAGCGATAGTTTATCCCTAAAAGGTGTCGCGCGAGCACGTTAGGTCGTTTTTCGGTTCCCTTCGAAACGTCACTATAATATAGTGTCGCCTTACGGGAATCGCAAAAGCGGCTGAACGCTTTCGAGTACCATTTTCTTAAGCTTAAAGTATCTTCAAACCGATTATGACGTCATATAGTGACGCCTCATCGGGAACTAATATAAGTCGAAGGTCTAAGTAAAATTCGAAACTTAAATTTTTTGAATTATTATTATTTTTCATGAATTTTTAGATTTTCGCATAGACCTTCGACTTATATTAGTTCCCTTCCTGACGTCACTATATCGGGTTGAAGCGATAGTTTATCCCTAAAAGGTGTCGCGCGAGCACGTTAGGTCGTTTTTCGGTTCCCTTCGAAAAGTCACTATAATATAGTGTCGCGTTACGGGAATCGCAAAAGCGGCTGAACGCTTTCGAGTACCATTTTGTTAAGCTTAAAGTATCTTCAAACCGATTATGACGTCATATAGTGACGCCTCATCGGAAACTAATATAAGTCGAAGTTCTAAGTGCAAATTCCGAAACTTAAATTTTTTTTTTGTTTATTATTATTATTTTTTCATGAATTTTTTTAGATTTTCGCACTTAGGCCTTCGACCTATATCAGTTCCCTTCCTGACGTCACTATATCGGGTTGAAGCGATAGTTTATCCCTAAAAAGGTGTCGCGCGAGCACGTTAGGTCGTTTTTCGGTTCCCTTCGAAAAGTCACTATAATATAGTGTCGCCTTACGGGAATCGCAAAAGCGGCTGAACGCTTTCGAGTACCATTTTGTTAAGCTTAAAGTATCTTCAAACCGATTATGACGTCATATAGTGACGCCTCATCGGGAACTAATATAAGTCGAAGGTCTAAGTGCAAATTCCGAAACTTAAAAAATTTTTTGTGAATTATTATTATTATTTTTTCATGAATTTTTTTAGATTTTCGCACTTAGACCTTCGACTTATATCAGTTCCCTTCCTGACGTCACTATATCGGGTTGAAGCGATAGTTTATCCCTAAAAGGTGTCGCGCGAGCACGTTAGGTCGTTTTTCGGTTCCCTTCGAAACGTCACTATAATATAGTGTCGCCTTACGGGAATCGCAAAAGCGGCTGAACGCTTTCGAGTACCATTTTGTTAAGCTTAAAGTATCTTCAAACCGATTATGACGTCATATAGTGACGCCTAATCGGGAACTAATAGAAGTCGAAGGTCTAAGTGCAAATTTCGAAACTTAAAAAAAGTTTTGTGAATTATTATTATTATTTTTTCATGAATTTTTTTAGATTTTCGTACTTAGGCCTTCGACCTATATCAGTTCCCTTCCTGACGTCACTATATCGGGTTGAAGCGATAGTTTATCCCTAAAAAGGTGTCGCGCGAGCACGTTAGGTCGTTTTTCGGTTCCCTTCGAAAAGTCACTATAATATAGTGTCGCCTTACGGGAATCGCAAAAGCGGCTGAACGCTTTCGAGTACCATTTTGTTAAGCTTAAAGTATCTTCAAACCGATTATGACGTCATATAGTGACGCCTAATCGGGAACTAATATAAGTCAAAGGTCTAAGTGCAAATTCCGAAACTTAAAATTTTTTTTGTGAATTATTATTATTATTTTTTCATGAATTTTTTTAGATTTTCGCACTTAGGCCTTCGACTTATATCAGTTCCCTTCCTGACGTCACTATATCGGGTTGAAGCGATAGTTTATCCCTAAAAGGTGTCGCGCGAGCACGTTAGGTCGTTTTTCGGTTACCTTCGAAAAGTCACTATAATATAGTGTCGCCTTACGGGAATCGCAAAAGCGGCTGAACGCTTTCGAGTACCATTTTGTTAAGCTTAAAGTATCTTCAAACCGATTATGACGTCATATAGTGACGCCTTATCGGGAACTAATATAAGTCGAAGTTCTAAGTGCAAATTCCGAAACTTAAATTTTTTTTGTGAATTATTATTATTATTTTTTCATGAATTTTTTTAGATTTTCGCACTTAGGCCTTCTACCTAGTTCCCTTCCTGACGTCACTATATCGGGTTGGAAGCGTGGTTATCCATAAAAAGGTGTGGCGCGAGGCACGTTAGGTCGTTTTCAGTTACCTTCGAAGAGTCACTATAATACCGTGTCGCCTTACGGGAATCGCAAAAGCGGCTGAACGCTTTCGAGTACCATTTTGTTAAGCTTAAAGTATCTTCAAACCGATTGCTGGCAATCACCTGTGACACGCCTTATGGAACTAATATAAGTCAGACACAGATCTGCAAATTCAAGCTTAAATTTTTTGTGAATTATTATTATTGTTTTTCTTAGTGTTTTAGACTTATACTTAGATCTTCGACTTATATCAGTTCCCTTCCTGACGACATTATATCGGGTTGAAGCGATAGTTTATCCCTAAAAAGGTGTCGCGCGAGCACGTTAGGTCGTTTTTCGGTTCCCTTCGAAAAGTCACTATACAATAGTGTCGCCTTACGGGAATCGCAAAAGCGGCTGAACGCTTTCGAGTAACATTTTGTTAAGCTTAAAGTATCTTCAAACCGATTATGACGTCATATAGTGACGCCTCATCGGAAACTAATATAAGTTGATGGTCTAAGTGCAAATTCCGAAAAATAATTTGGACTTAAAAAAATTTTGTGTATTATTTTCTTTGAGAAATTTTAGATTTTAGCACTTAGACCTTCGACTTAGCACTTAGACCTTCGACTTATACTTAGACCTTCGACTTAGCACTTAGACCTTCGACTTAGCACTTAGGCCTTCGACTTATACTTAGACTTTCGACTTAGCACTTAGACCTTCGACTTATACTTAGACCTTCGACTTAGCACTTAGACTTTCGACTTATACTTAGACCTTCGACTTATATCAGTTCCCTTCCTGGCGTCACTATATCGGGTTGAAGCGATAGTTTATCCCTAAAAAGGTGTCGCGCGAGCACGTTAGGTCGTTTTTCGGTTCCCTTTGAAAAGTCACTATAATATAGTGTCGCCTTACGGGAATCGCAAAAGCGATTGAACGCTTTCGAGTACCATTTTGTTAAGCTTAAAGTATCTTCAAACCGATTATGACGTCATATAGTGACGCCTCATCGGGAACTAATATAAGTCGAAGTTCTAAGTGCAAATTCCGAAACTTAAAATTTTTTTGTGAATTATTATTATTATTTTTTCATGAATTTTTTTAGATTTTCGCACTTAGGCCTTCGACTTATATCAGTTCCCTTCCTGACGACACTACATCGGGTTGAAGCGATAGTTTATCCCTAAAAAGGTGTCGCGCGAGCACGTTAGGTCGTTTTCTGGTTCCCTTCGAAACGTCACTATAATATGGTGTCGCCTTACGGGAATCGCAAAAGCGGCTGAACGCTTTCGAGTACCATTTTGTTAAGCTTAAAGTATCTTCAAACCGATTATGACGTCATATAGTGACGCCTGCTAAGTCACTCAGTTTTGAATATATAAAAATGGCAACATGGCATCTTCAACCTAGGCATGCTAGTTGCCTGCCTAAATTCCGTATTTGTTTTTTAATTTCGGTGGAAAAAAATTCTGAAGGAAACAATAAATTAAAAATTTTGGCACAAATCCATAATAAATGTAACATTTTTTTTGGTGGCACCACCTTAGCATTGTCAGCCCCTTACTTCGCGAACTTGGAAAGATATTACCCCCTTAAAAATGGTAAATAGTAACTTTTTTTTAAATGTTAAAAATTTAGATATTGTAAGCCTATAGATATAGGTTAGAAATGGCCGATTTAGTGCTAAGGAAATCACAATCTATTATACTAAGAATAACCAAAAAGATACAAATAGTACAACATAGGTCATACAGGTTTGAAAATATAAGCCTGTCAATATGGCATCTTACTACGGGAAATTTCCGGCCTAAATTCTTTATTAATACAAACAAAGAAGATCAAATTTGTGCCAAAACACATAATAAACTCGCACTAAAGGGAACGTTACCTCGTTAATTTTAAAAATTCGTAGAAAAAAAATAATGGTCATACGTAAATGCAATTTCAATCTATCAATTAGTTATGACCTACTGTAAGGAGGCATGCTAGTTTACTGGCTAAATTCCGTGTTTTTTTATTTCCTGTGGAAAAAATTTCTAAAGGGAACAATCAATTTAAATTTTTGATACTAACCCATAATAAAGGGAACGGTTTTTTGTGCCATTACATTAGGCAAAGGGGGAACACTTAGTTTTTTTTCGGAAATTTTGAAATTTTTCCCAGGAACTCCCTGTACCCCCGCAAACTATTGAGGAGTACCTAAGGACCCTACAACTGATTTTAGTTTTGCGATATCTCGAATTATTTCCGAGTTAATTAAGTTTTCGGTTCCCCCCCCAAAAAAAAAACAACAAAATTTCTCTTCTAGTGTGGTGCGCACCCAGTCACAGAGTAGTGCTGGGCCTCCCAACTCTAAATATCAACTTATTTTTATACGCACCCCTGGAGTTTTTATTTTAAACGATAGTGAAAAAAATTTAAAAAATTCCAAAAATTGCCTGTTTTCTAGATACCTGAATACCATTTCTTTACAGACTTAGATTATTTTCTGTTTCCCTCGAAAAAAAAAACTCGCTTAACAAACAAAAAATTTATTTTGCACCATTTCCCGAGAAGTAAAAAGTAACGTTATTTCGTGCCCCAATCGAAGCGCGAGGGGTACCCTTAAGATTTTTTTTAAGTTAATTTTTAAAGTGTACTTTATATATAATTATTTTTTTATAGTATATTCTAACTTAAATTCAATTTTTCTTCGATAAATAATTTTTAGAGATAACTAAACTAAAAAAAAATTTAAAAAAATTCACGACGCCAATTTCTCTCGGAAACGTCGTTGTTACATAGTGACATTACGCGACGCACTTCCATATATTTTACCCTAGATAAGATGGGGAACATGGCTTTGGCACAAATTTGTGTCAAAACCCCCTATTGGGAACATGGCACAAAATTGGCACAATTTTTTTTAGGTAATAAAGGGATTTGTGCCAATTTTTGGCACAAATTTGTGTACGAGTAGTGAGTCCCTTTAGTTTGTTCCTTCGTGCATCCAAATCGACTGTTTTATTTTTAAAAAAGTGAAATAAATGAAACCAGATTAAACAGGAAATTTTAATTATTTCTCATCAAAAATGATATTATTCACTTGTTTGCGAGAATCGCCGTAACTAGTAAAGTTTGCTTCGATACGCGAAGAAAATGTAAATTATAAAAATATGATAAATAAATGTATCGCAGCAAATTTTTTTTTAAATGAAAAAAAACGACAAGAAATATACATTTTATTAAATATAGATTCAAAAATATTTTATATGCGTACGTTACGCGTTAAATAAATTCGTCATTAGTTCGATTTTCTTCTAAAAACCGTTTCCACTCTGTAGGAAAATTTGGACGTATTTCATCAGGACAAATTTTGCCGTCTTTGATTTCGTTGTCTAACCAGCAAATGAATGCCTTTCCAATTTTTTTCCAATTGTCTAAGAAATTGTCGCTAAATTTTAGCCACTTTTGAATTTCAATGAACCGGCTTTCCGTGTTCTTTATCATTTCCGGAACGGAGAGCTTACATTTTCTGTTAAAGAAGGTATAGACTGCCTTCTCTCGCAGAGCTCGCAAAACAACGTACCATATCGTTTTCACTTTCGCCAGTCCGACGGTGCGGTCGTTTATTAAGTAATAAAGAACGTAACCTTCGCAATTTTTCATTCTTCGAATATTCGTAATTTCAGCATTCACGTCTTTTGGAGATATCGAATAGTATTCCGGCGTTGACATCCCCACGAACTTTAAATATTCCAAGCAGACCTGATGAGAGACAGTCGACAACGAATAATTATCTTCGTCGTCGTCACCGTACACCTTTCGGGGCGCTGATGTCATCAACAAGCCGTAGATTTTCGATTCTGTTAGGTGTGAAATATCGACAATATGTTGCCGATCGGTTAGCAGTATTTCGCAAACTACCGTCGTTTTAGTGACGTTCAAGAAACGCTTAAAAATATCCAATTTCGAAACTTCCATCGCGTCAAATGTATCTAATACCGCCATCGCCACCTTTTTTGCGATTAAATATCTCTCCCCGGTGTATTTTTCGACGTCGGAGTAGCACTGGAACAACATGTGTACGTTCTTAGAGCCGGCTATGACGTAGTATTCTCCGGCAATCTTCCTCACCGAGAAATGTCCGCTTTCTCCATTAATTTTTGTCACGCAAACAACCTGGGTAGCGTTCGCGGGAGAATCGAGAAAAAATTTTGACCACGCGTCGTCGTCTTCGGGTTGATGAATATCTTCGTCGCCAATCCCTCCCGTAAACTTTCTGTTGGCGTAAATAGCGAAATCCAACACCTTTTCTTTTCCTTCCAGCCGCATGAAATTCAAACCGCGAGGGACGTTCTTCCAAATCCATTCGTTTTCTCCATAAACCTCGTCCTCCGATTCGCTTTCTTTTATTTTGACGTCGTGTAGGGTGCAAGAATATTCGGGAGGCAGAATACCTTTCGGGACATCAGCGTCAATCACTTTCAGTAAGGAACTTTTGCTCTTAATTTCATCAAACATTTCCTCGGCTATCCTAGAGCTGCATCGGGCCCTCTCACGTTCTATTTCGAAATTGCGACACAATTCTTGTTTTTGAATTTCGGTCATGAAGTCGTAACCCCGCAGCTCATTTTTGAGTAAATCTAAATCTTCGTTTTGTTTCGACGAATCGATATCTCCACCCTGCATTAATGATGATAATTTCAACTCAAATGAGTAGCTCAGCAGCCTTTTTTTATTCCTGATTTTAATCCGCTCTCGATCGCGTCGTCGGATATTAAATAAAAATGTACGACGTCTGAGGTATTTATAAGCTAGATTTAACCAAAATTGTTTTATTTCTAATTAACAAATACTTAACAAATATATTTTTAAGTGTATAATAAAAATAATAATAATAATAATAAAAATAATAATAATAATAATAATAATAATTAATAATAATAATAATAATAATAATAATAATAATAATAATAATAATAATAATAATAATAATAATAATAATAATAATAATAATAATAATAATAATAGTATCAATAATAACATTAATAATAATATATTATCCACGTAATAGTGAAAAAGTAACTAAATCGACGAATCCTCGAATAAGTTTGGAAAACCTACTAATTTTCTCGCTCACTAATAAATGAAATCACGGTATTTTATAATAGGTTAAGTTGAAAAGAAAGAAAAAACAATATTAGTTTCGTAACTTTTATTAAATGTTAAAATAAAATAAAAACGTGCGTAGGAGTGTAGTATATAAAAACAATAACGCGAATATTCGTTGACTGAGACGCGTTCGCGGTACGTGATACTGATTTTAAATAAAAAGTAAGCGAATAATTATTCATCTTTTCCTTTCGCAACTCGGTTTTTTTGGATTTATTTCCGAAGACGTAGGTCAGAAAAGAAATCACGTGGTTATAAAAAGTGATAAGGTAGTTCCAAAAACGGGTTTCTCCTTCTTCTTTGTTCGTTCGAGGGAAGGGTATGCACGTCCTATCGATTTCTTCGTCGATACTCTGCATAAAACGCCTCCTCTCTTCTATCCCTCTTTCGTTTAATTCTTTTGAGACGGCTGCGATAACCGGTTCGACCGTAAAATCGTATTCCGCTCTCACATCTTCCAAATTCCTGTTTCCGTCGAGAGTGATGAATCTAATATCTTTAAAAGTGTCGTTATTTATAAGGTAATTCACGTATTCCTCGTAAAGGAAGTCTAAGTTTTTCAAGTGGTCCAGCGTGATGGTCGATTCGCCCTCCCTGTTTCTATTTTTTATCCTTTCTAGCGAGACGGAAGGAGATGTTTTAAGGTATACTATGACGTCGGGTATTAGCTTGCGGCCTTCGACGATGTTATACAGATCGTTCACGATATGGTGCTCGGTTTCACTGATATATTTTTGACTAGCGCCGTGGAGAATAAAAACCCTTTGAGCTGATAACGAATATCTCTCGGTCATTATAACGTCGATAACATCTTCTTCGTCTTTCAAAACGTCTAACATTTTCGCGTACCTCTCGTGCGTGGAAATCAAATGAAAAAGCTGAAAGGCGAACGCGTACTTTTTAGGATTTTTGTATGACTCTTTCAGCAGGTTTACGCCGTGATAGTCCTCCCAGTCGTCGACGGGCTCGGGTAACGTTGAGATTCTCGCGTCGTTCCTAAACGATTCGATGAGTGTACTTTTGCCGCTTCCGATATTTCCTTCGATGCACACTATCACTTTTTCGCGGGGAATCGACCTCTCTTCCTCCTCTCCCTCTACCTTTTCCTTCGCCGCTGCCTCTTCTTTCATCGCCATTTGTTGTTGCTGCTGCCTCTAAAATGGTTGACTGGACAGAATAAACTAATCGATGACGTCAGTGTTTTAATGCCAAAAAACCTCGGATCTATACGTATAACCTTTCGTTTTTCATAAATTAATTTTTTTTTTAATTTTTATTTTTTATTTAATTTACTTATACGTTTAATCTAATTATATCTATATATTAATCTAATTGTTTATATTTAATATGTAGATAAATAAATAAATTTTTTTTCAGAAATAAATATATATATATATCGGTATTAATTCACACGCGGTCCGATTACCACCGAAATATTTCGTCAAATTCATTCATTCAACATGGTTGGAACGATCGTAAGTTATATCGGCTTTATAGACCGAAAAGAGATCGAGGGAAATAACGAACTCGTAAAGGTTTCTCTTTACAGAGACTACTACAAAGAAATAATCCTCGTTCCCAGGATATCGTTGCGGAGAATCGGTTTTTTCGTGCGCGGGGGAGATTCGCTTTTCGGCGCGGCCGATACGTCACTCATTCCGACAGGTTACCGCGAAGACGAATCTCGCTCTCGCGGAGGACGATGGCTATCGACCGCTCCTCCTCCTAGAAACGTATCGAACGAGGTTCACGAAAGCGTCCTGAGAAACGTTTTGAAGAATATTTCTAGTTTCGATTCGTACTAACCGACGATTTCCTTCGAGTCTGCGTTAAAAACAGGATGGGAGAAAATGTATTTAACGTGTATAACAGCTGCAAAATGAGCGTGATCGTGAATACGAATTTCGATTTTCTTTTATTTATGTTTTACTACTCCAAAAACCTGTTCCATTCCAGAACGACCATCCATCAAATGCCCCTGCTGAATTTCAATTGGTTCGTGTTCCTATTGGACTTTGAAAGGGTGTCTCCGCTCGAAGTTCTGAGAAGTTACCTGTTGAAGAAAAATAGGTCTGCCCCGGCCGGAATCTTGACCGCTATCAATTATTTCGTAGACCTCTTGAAATACGAGCATTTTTCGGTCTTGAATTACGGATTCGAAAAAATGATGTTTTCGGAAACGAGGTGCAGGAAGGCTATCGAAAACGCCTTCCGAAAGATGACGCGTTTTCATTCCGCGAACACTGCTTTTTCTTCGCGCGAAGAAAGAATGGAGGAAGGAATAGAAGAAGAAGAAGAAGAAGTAGAAGAAGAAGAAGAGTTCAGCGAAACTGGTGCTTGGAAAAAGCGACGGATGGGGGATTTAGAAAACGAATCGTTAACGAGACGCGTTCAACGTAGTATAGTTAAGAAAACGTTTTGTCAAAAACATTCGAAACGACGAGAAGACGAAACCGGGGCGAAAAGGGGGTCCCCCGCCGCCGACTTCGAAGATCATCGGACCATTTTCGATCGCTGTCCGGCTTGCTTCTTCGAAATTTTTGACGCGCGGATTACCTCCGGTAAATTCGAATCGTACGAGGGGGTTGGACGAGCGTTAAATGACAGCGGCAGCGGTGACGACGATCGTCGTCGCGACTCGTTCGACCGATTGAGGAAGGCTAAAGAAAAAATGGTTTTGGATAAAATGAAACGATCGATCGAAGCTATCGCGCCCCGTTGGAATAACCCGGATTCTATAATCCGTTTTTTGTCCAAGAGTTTGATTCTTTTGTACAACGACGAAACGTGCGATTACACGAGGCATTTAAATTCTCTCCTCATGCGCTCGATTAATTTCTACCAAAGGGGGGACTTTAAAAAATCCATTTTTCCTCTCCTTAACCCTTTCGGAAAAATGATGATGCTAGACATGTTGAATTCGACGGTCGTTAAAGAACCGGACAGCGCCACTGACGGACGAATCATTTGCAACTACGCCTCCGATGTTGCCGAGGGGGAAGGAAGGTATTGGTCTTTCAGTACCGTTAATTCTCACATGACTAAGCAATTTCAGATATACCGATGGGTGTACAACGAAAATTCTTCACCGCCTTTCAATATGAATAACGTTCAAAGAATTCCAGTTTTCGAGGATAACGACGACTCCTCCTCCTCGGGAAAGGGTATCGAAAGCTATCAGGCGTACGCGAAAATTTACTTGAAAAATAGGGTAAATCCTTTAAATTATTTCGAAGAAATGTCTTTGCTTAAAAAGAGGTACAACAATTTTCATTTCAAAACGGAAGGAAATCGCGTACTCGCTGAGCCTAAAATAAAAGAAAAACTGATCGCTATTGATACGGCGGACTATTTCTCTAGTAAAAACGAATTCGGCATAAATTACGACGCGACTCTCAATAACGTTTTAGGGTTAGAAAACGCGAATGTTAGAACGGGCAACCAGGTTTTCGGGATCAATTTTGATCGACAATCGAGCGCTGATGATATCGCTCAAATTCCGGCATCGATAAAGGATGATAGCGTATTATGTTTCGTTCGCGAGGAAGAGCAAGATACCTTGCTGAGAAATCAGTCCAAGTTGATGGCTTCGTTTTTCGACACCGAAACCACCGGATTGGACGCCATTGATGAACGCATGTATAGCTTGGCCGTTTGTACTCGTCCGGTTTTCGAGAAGGATATCAAACGCGTGTACGTATTCGCCGTCGTCCCTAAGACCGAATCCCCCTCCTCCAACGCGGCGCCTAATGCCTCGTCGTCTTCATCATCATCATCATCATCATCTTCATCATCATCATCATTATCATCGTTCGCCAAGGGAATACGGAGCAAGCTATCGGACTTATTCTCGCAAAAGAAATCATTGTACGGGAAAGTCGAGAAATTGGAGTGCGACGTTTTCGATAACGAGGCGGAAATGTTGAGAGCCGTCGACGAATTTTTTTACTCCAACTTCCACATGTTCACGTATTTAGTGGGGTTTAACGTGACTTTCGACATATCCTTTTTGCTGGTTCGAATGATTATTAACGACGTCGCATCTAAGATATTTCAATTGGAAAAGCTCTCCATTAGCGATAAGAAGGATATCTTAAGCGCCTACCGTGCCTCAAAATCGATTTTTATTCGAAGCGCCGGTGGCGGTAGTAGCAAGACCGAAAAAGAAAGACGCGCCCAGAGCGGTGATGGTGCAGGGGGAGTTCCTTTCAACCCGAACGAAAAAAACTACGATCGCTTTCTTCAGATAGTGAGAGCCATTTTAATCCCGGAAATGTGTTTCTTTGATATGCAAAAAATGGTTCGTTTGAAGTTCGATAAATTATCCTCGTACAATCTGAATTCGTGCGTCGAAAACGTGTGCGGGCGAGAGCAAATGGAAATCGAACAAAAAATGATTATCGACGTGCAGGACTTGCTCAACTACTTTCGCAGCGGAGCCAGAGACTCGGAAAAAGCCGCTTACATACACGCCTACTGCGTTCACGATGCCGCCCTGGTGAGTCTCCTAGAGTCGAGCCTAAACACGGTGATGGAACAAGCCTCGCTGGGCAAATTGACGGGAAAGACGTTCGACACCTTAATCGGATGGGCGCCCAAAGGAAGTAAAATCGTTCAAGCCTGTTTCGAGAACGATGTGAAACGTAAAAAGGAGATTCTAGTCAGCAACACGGGATATTTTGATAACCACAATAATTACCAATGCTCTACGAAAGGCGGGCTCGTAATAACTCCGATCCAAATGTCCATTTCGGACTACGGGGTGATAACGTTAGATTTCGCATCCCTTTATCCCTCCATAATGATCACGAACAATTGTTGTCCCTCGACTTTCGCGTTTCATAGTCAGGTCGTGAGGTCCGTCGAGTATCGGCGTCGCGGACAATCGTTTATTCCCGATACCGGCGATGCTGTTGAAAGCGAAATAGTTTCTCCTCGTAGGATAGAAGATATTGACGAGAGCGCGATGAACGTCTTTAACGCTCACACCTCCTTTTGCTCGTCGATTATGAGATATTGGATCCCTTACAGCGTGATCGTCGAAAAATTTAACCGCGAGGCGGACTTAGCCAACGGACGCTATTTGGGGGTCGATTATTTTCCGAGGCTCTCCTTTCCCAGTTGGATAGAGGAAAGGGGTTACTGGCGCGAGGACGCGCAAGTGCAGCCGGCTGGATTAAAGTATTACTTCCCCCTCCTTTACGATCTCTCGGTCAACGAGTACGAAGGGAAGGAGAAATTGTTCGAGGAAATATTTTACCCGTTCGGCAACCTCGTGAAATCCGCCGACGATTTGGGAAAATTGATTTCGAAGCTGCTGGAGGCGACGTCACTACCGCGTCTCGAAGAAAATCTGAAAGAAGCTTTGAACGGAAAAAGGGGGAAAACGGGTATTAAGGAGGCGTTGAACTTCCTTTACGTTAACGAAAGCGGGTGCCCGCTGGTTGAGGCTTTCGTTCGAGGCGTCTCGTCCAGGTGCTGGGATTGCGGGGCTTATTGCCGATTTTGGGTTTGTCGGTCCGATTTGAAAGACGGATGCTGGCCCGATCTTCAATTAAATCTCGGCGAAATGAGGAAGAAACTGAAAAAGAAGATGAAAGATAACACCCTCTACCCTCACGAAAGGCAGCTGGCTAATATCGACCAAAACAACGTCAAATTGATGATGAATTCGGCCTACGGCATCATGTCGGGCAAAAATTTGAAGAGCAGCGTTAATCAACTCTTGTCCAATTTGATCACAGGGATAGGAAGGAGGACTACGGCCAATATAAAAATAGCCGCTAATTCGCTGGTCGATAACCTGCAGAATATTTACGGGGATACCGACAGCACTTTTTCGACGATCAGGAGCCCTTATTTCAAGCGTCGACGAGTGGACGCTAGATATCTCGACGTCGATATAAAACTCGAACAAGACGTTTGCGATTTTATCGAAAAATATATAGGTAGAGTATTATGGGGCGTGAGGCCGGACCCGGATTACCTTGCGGGTAAAGACAACGCCATGAAACTAGTCCCTGAACGGATGGTGCTCTTCGGATTTCTGTTTCGTAAAAAAAATTACGTCCTGTGTCATTTTAACGAATCTCCTCAGGTCGACGATGTTTTGAGGACCATTAAAAGGAAGTGCGACAATGACGACGACCATGACGATGGAGTGGAAACAACAACAACAACAACAACAACCGCATTACAGTATTGCCAAATTATTCGAAATCCGCTTTACGATGAAGGAATGCCGAGGACCTCGAACCTCGTCAAAGAAGACATTGACGACGACGACGACGACGACGACCAGAACGGCAGCCGAGGAAAGACGACGACGGTGGTAAAATTTAGAGCCAAACCGTCTAAATATATTTTGCGTTTAGAAATACGTCATTTGTTAAACATGTTTCTAAATTGTACCCTGAAAACCCGCAATAAAAACTACGCGAAATATCTGTTAGCCGGCGGCGATGACGTCGTTGACGAGAACGGAACGAAAATCGACGAACTAGACGGAGAAATGTTGGCTGCGCTAGAATTTTACCAATCGTTACTCCAAATATATTTAAAGGGTATTTTTTGCAAAAGTGACACGAACCCTCTAGCGATGCAGCTGCACTTTTTAACGCAAGCGTGCTTCGAGTTCGACGTTAATAAAAATCGGCTCGTATCGATTTTTATCAGCTCGATTCTAGGATTCGAGGTGCCATATTCGAAGCTCTCTTATTACAAAAAGTGCTCGAAGCCGAACGCGATGAGCAACATTTACGAAGCAATGCTGGAGTATAACGAAAGGACGCCGCGAAAGTACAAGATTTTCACCGATCTCGCCTTAAACGTTAAGTCGAGGTTCGCCGATATGCTGTGCGCGGACACGATCGACGTCGAGAGGAGCGGGGGCGCGTGCAGTGATTTCTGGTTAAGAAGAACCTTGCAAACGAAGAAAATGTGGGACGAACGTCGAGGAATAGGAACCTTATCCGGGCGCAATATCTTGAATAAGTCGGCCATCGTTAACATCTTTATTTTAATTCAAAGCGGGCTGAAAGCGTTCACGGAGGCCTTTGAATCGATGATCGAAGAAAGAATAGCCCTCAGCGTCGGGAAAAAAGATTTCAACGGAATTTGCTTCGATGTGAACAACAAGAACAACAACAGAGTTTGCGGAGCGGGTGGCGATGATGGCGATAACGATATCGTCGTCCCCATTTCTGACAAAACGTCAATCGAGATCGCCGTAAGCCATTCACTATCGTCACCTCCGCCGCCTGTCAACGACCATTTCTGGCCACGGGGAGAAGAAACAATTTGCGAATCATTTCCGGTGTTTCGGAAACGCGAGCTTTCTTTTTACGACACGACGACAACGACGACAACGTCTAATAAGAGGAACAAAATCGAGCGGGATGAGAGCTCTCGTATAAGTTTCATCGATCGGGTTAGGTGTCAAGAAAACCTACGGGGGGTTGTGAAAACACTCCAAGGATGTTGTCCAGAGATCGCCGAGGAATTATCGTTCGCCGTTCGCCAGTACTCCTTTTTCAAAACCTTGTGCGAGATGACAAAACCTAATTCCGCCTACATGTATTGCTCGAACTCCCAATGCGCGCAAACCCATACCGTCAAAATTGAACGAGAGATTCCCGCAGCGAGGGGATCATACCGCCCTATCGTTTCATTTACTACGTCTTATATCGACAAAAAGATAAATTGCAAAGAAAAGAAAGGCTTCGCGTTTTACGATATTTCGGAGAAATATTGCGCGATTGGTATATGCGATAAACTGAAATCGTTCAAAATATCGCCAGTTCGGTTATTCGCTTCGCTGATGGAAACGATAAGAAGGCACGTGCACGAATGTAATTTATTCGTGGGACTACGGGGCCAGGTGATGATCGTGCCAATCCTCAAGCTATGCTGGGGTAATCCTCAATGCCGCGACGCCTGCGACTTTTTGCTCGACACTCACATGTTTTTGGTATTATTACGCGTACAAGTCGCTAATTCGCCCGACGCCCGAAGGTGGTTAGAAACGGAATTCCAGAAAATTGCCGACAGCGTCCCCGTTGATGAAATTCATCGATGTTTAATGAGATTTGAGTACCACAATAAAGGGAATCTCGTCTACAGCAACTCGGGCGGAGACGATGTCGAACCTCTTAGTAGTAGTAGTAATAATAATAGGGGAGGTGGTTCGAAATCAAAAATTATTGATAACCCGCGTCGTCATTATCATCATCAGCAAGGGCAGTCGAAGCAGCGGGGTGTATTTCCAGGGGATTATGTATTTCGTTTAACTTCACTGATTATTTGGGAATTAAATAAAAACCAGTAATTATTCCAGTGAATATTTTTTATTAAAACGTGTCTATAATTAGCTTGTATAAAAATAGAGCAAAAATAATAGTATATAGATAGATAGAATAAATAGAATAGCAGGAGATATTGAATATTTGTATATATAGAATAAATAAATTTTTAAAACAAAAATGGTGTATGATATTTTTCCTAAAATCTTACAACATATAGTATTAAAAATTGGATCTAAAATTGAAGAGAATGTAAAATAAAAATCTGAAATTGCAGATCGATCATCATTAGCAGCAGGAGCAGCAGCAGGAGCAGCAGCGGCATCAGTAACAGCAACGGCAGCAGCGGCATCAGTAACAGCAGGGTCGAATCCACACGCCTCACTCACTATTTCGCTTTTTTAACTTCGTATGTGACCGGGAGTGCACTAGAGAAAAACAATTAATTCTTCGATGGGAATACGTAAAAAAAATGGTAATAAAAAGTACAATAGATTTTAATTTTTATAAATCTATCGTGTAGAGTTTGCATTTATATAAGCGTTATAGCTTCGTTTCATGCGGAAATCTCGTTCTACTCAAAGGGGTGGCGAGAAGAGAAGGAAGCGGTGGAGGCGGCGGAATTTTCAACGACGACGACGATGCTGGTAGTGGTGGTGGTGGTGGTGGAAGTGTGTGACCGGTAAAAGAACCGGTGGATGTTGAAATAATTCTCTCAGCGGCGGGTTTTTGTCTTTTCAAAGATGGATACGACGGGAAAGAGTCTTCGAAGAGGAGAGGCATCGGTGGGGGCGAAGAGTGGATCGGGGTTGTTGATAGTGGAGAAGGAGATCTCATAAAGGTCGGTAGGCTGTTGTTATCTTTCCCCGTCGGGTAGCTTCTAAGAGTCGACGTTGAGAAAGGTTCCCGATATCTCTTTAAAGAGGAAGTGTGAAACGGATACTTAAACTCGAAGGGATCACTTATGCGATAATCATCGCTGAAACGTAAATTCTTAGTATCGTTATTATTATCGCTCTTTTCCTTGTTAACTTGTATCGTAAATGTAAGTCCGGAATCTCGCGTTAATTTATTTTCTTTCTCTTCGTTCTTCGCGAATGAATTATTTTCATCGTCATCATCATCATCGCGGGTTTTTTCAATCATCTTCTTGATTTCATCTAGGCTGTTAAATCTTTCTTTATTTTTCTTTTTTTTAGTTATTTTAGCGCATTGGCTCTTACTGATGATTTTGCGTATTTCGTTCAAAATCATCGCTATAGCGAGAATGACCAGAATCGGAATTGAAACGATCATGGCTTTATACCACCCGTTTTTATTCCAGAAATAATCGAGATTTTCGATCGCGGTATTAAAAAATTCTCCAATATCCCAAAACGAAGACCAGGAGGGTTCACCGATCGTTTCGCACATACTGACGCACTCCAGGGAAAGGTAGATTGCGGCATAATTGAATTTATTGCAGAGTCTTTCGAGAAAAATAACTTGTATCGTATTTTATAAACGCCTTATATTAAATTTGTGTGCTCCTGTATCGAGTATTTAGTCTCAATTTTAATCGAAAATCGTGACCCTATAGAAATTAAATTTTTTTTCTCATACGAAAATCAGTTTTTCACCATTTTTGGGACAGGTTTCCAAATGCATCGGCGAGCTCAAATGATATATTTTTATAATAACTTTTCCGTCGCGTTGTGAAACTCTATGCCTCTACAAATGTGCTAAAAAGAGTTTGGAGGCTTTATTTTCCAATTGAAAAATTAAGGAAATTTATTTCTTATAGTTGGAAATATAAGAAACAGCTCGATTAGTATTATTATTAAGAAAAGCAAGTGGGATTGTGATACCTGTCTTCATGCTGATGAGACCGTTTCTTCCTCCGCTTTTCGGTGAATGTACCACGCCACGGCGTTCGCTGATTTGCGCTTCGGGAAGAGGTGGGGTTATATATATGTATAAGAATAGATATATTCATTTATTTAAGTAAATTTTTTAAGCAATTTTATTATTTGGGGTGTGAATATGTATATGGGATAAAAGATTATTTAACAAAAAAAAAATATTGAGAAAGAAATATATTAATTGATGATATTTTTAACCGTGGTGGAACACGTGAATAAAATTGTCGGTCGATGACTAACAATATCTACGATTGATTAATATTTTCATATCTTTATGAAATTTTTAGAATCGGAAGGGTGCAAGAAGAAGAGTTCACGAAGGGATTGACGTTCGTTTTCGATTATGGAGCTTCAGCTTATTTCTAGTTCAATGGTTGTGTCGGTGTCTTTGGGGTTGTTGTTGTTGTTGTTGTTGTTGTTGTTGTTGTTGTTGTTGTTGATGTTGTTATTTTCTCCAACGGAAGGGAATTTTCCTCTTCTCCGTTGTTACTCGGTGGATTCAGCACTAGCGCGTATGCTGGCGGCGGTAGATCATCCGATGGGGTAAGCGAATCGATATTCCGACCATCAGTCAAAGGAAGATTATCGCAATTCGTCACTAACGCGTAAGCTGGCGGCGATAGATCATCAGAGGGGGGAGACGATTCGATATTTCGACCATCAGATATAGGAAGATTAACGGAATTCATCGCTTGAGCGTAAGATGGTGGTAGCTCGTACGGAGGCGGCAGTATATCCGATGGGGAGATCGTTTTGACATCGCGTTTTTTAGGTGCGATACGAATATGGAAACGATCATCAAGAGGATGAAGAACGATCTTATAACGATAATATAACCAAAGAATATAAATCATTTGTCCCAGGAATATAAATTGAGGTAAAATTACAAGAAAAAAAAAGTATAGCTACATATATGAGTGCCATCATCTAGTAGATCGCATATTCTCGCGTTCTGGGTGGAAATATATAAGCCGCAATAATTCGAATTCTTGCTAATAAAAACTGTGTAATTTTTGTATCTGGAGTCGCTAAAAAAAGCTCTGTATACGAATTTGCGTTCTTCGTTCAGCTCGTATTTCACCTCTACAGAGTCATCGAAGAGGATTTTGTTAAATTCGTAGCGGTTTTCCTCGTCCAATTTGACTGTTTGTCCAGGATGAGGACAGGTTTTTAAATCCATCGGTGCGCTTAGCGGATGTATTTATAATATAACTATTATTTTTCACCCGAGGTCTGTTTTTAAGCTTTGACGAAACGAGCCAGTCGCGTGTCGAAAATGGGTATCTTTCTCATATTTTGCGCGTTTGTTCGAAGCGTTGCTCGAGTGAGTTAACGACGATGGTAGTAGGAACAAAATAACTGTGGATCTTCATTGAAGGAACGTCCCCCGGTTTTCGTAGTGATGCGATCGAGTTTTTTCTTTGTATTTGAATTGGTGTGTGGTAATTGTTATATAATGGTATTGTAAAAAAATAAGATATTTTTAAATGTTGTTATTGCGTGTAATAATAGCTATATGTTTAAAAAGAATCACTTTCAAATTTTTTTTTTGAAATATGAAGAACTTATTATTTTTTTAAATGTTTTCTAAAATAATTGAAAGCCGCCGGTTCTGTATTCGTTACTTTGAAAGAATACGTACTACTGGCTCGTAATTGTGTTATTATGTAGTTGCTGGTGTTTCTCGACCTGGGCTTGCTTTTCGTAGATCTAGCATGGGGGTGATCGCGACAACGAGGTCTGGTTCCCGGTTTGCGGGAATTAGCGTTTCCGATGATGTTCTGTTTGATATATAACATTAACTGAATAAAAAAATTTAATAGATTTACTTTTATATATGATGAATAACAAAAATTGACACTTGCGCGGAAAATTTAATCGTCGTTTTAAACATCGCGTTTTTCTTCCAAAGGTATTTGATTTTGTCTTCCGCCATATCAACGCCTTCTATATACTCTAAAGGCGTAAACCAAGAACAATCCGAGAAAGCGTCGTCGTCCTCCTCGTTAACGATCTCGCATATTCTGGCGCATTCGAGCGAAAAATAAACGCCGCAAAACGTCGAATTCTCGTCGATCGGTTGCGCGAAAGAATAAATTTCACCATCCTTGGAAATCACGTTGAACCTAAATTTGCGACGGTAGTCGTCGTTCACTGCGTATTTCAGCTTTATATTTTGTTGAAACTGGACTCGGATGAATTTGTGCGTAATATCATTAACTCGGAAAAATTCTCCGTTTTTTGGGCAAGATTCCAAATTGCTCGGCGTCGTTAAGCGATGTATTTCAAAAAAGTTTTCGATCGGCTTCTCGCATTCCCGATCCACGCTTTGCTCTTCGATGGAAAACGAACCTCTCGTTTTATCTTGCAAGTTGAAAAATTCGTCGTGTCGCTTTCCTCCTACATTTCTGCAATGACGTTCCGAGTCGTCGGGCGTCGCTCGATGAAGGAGCACGGCAAAATTTATAAGCACGGTTAAAAATAATTCCGAATACTTCATATTTAATCGGTGTTTTTTTCAATCCTTAGGCTAGCCTTTAAACAAACAGCCTTTTCGCACTCGAGGAAAGAGGTCGAGAATGAAGTTTGATCTAATACGCGCGTATATATATAGGTGTTTGTATTAAAAAATTTACATATTTTAATTTTTTATTTATACAGTATACGAAAATAAGTACATAAAACAGTTTATAAAACAATATAAATTAAAACGCAATATTTAATAAAAAATATGAATACATTTTTAACTTTCTTTCCGTTCTCCCTCGACTGTTCTGAGACCGATAGATCTGCCAACGGAGGTCGTCGACGCTTGGTACGCCGAATTTAACGTGTTCGAAGTATTATCGATCTGGCTTTCGTACTCGAAAGAAGTGGAAGACGTAGATAGATTATCATCCGATCCGTGGTTGTCGTCGTTGCCCTCTCTTCCTACGTCTATCTCGGAATAATCGCTGTCATTTTCCGATGGGAAAACGCGCGTAGATTGAACGTCTTCGGAAATATTTTGAAGCTGAGGAGGACGATTCGGTGGAGGAAGAGGTGGCCCAGTCATCTTCGCCATCGCAGTCGCGGCCTGAATATTCGACAACGTCGTTATTTTCAGGGAACCACACTTATTCATATCTAAATAGTGATTTTCGATCGTATTCTTCGTATCGCGATTGGTGTACGCGCTAAGCGTCATAGCCATTTCTTCTTCTTTCTCTCTTCCTTCTATTCCGAAAAAAGGTTCCCGTATCCTTTTTCTGTCGACGGCGGCGTAAATAGCATCAGAGGAAGGGAAGGATCCGTCGGCTCGCCCGTCGAAATAAGGACGCGAAGAAGTTAAGGGAATGCTATACGTGTGTTTCATTTTCGTCTGGCTTCTGGCACTGCAGATTTTGCAAATTTCGTTTTCCGATTTACTTCTCTTTTCTAGTAATTTCGAGAACATTCGAAACAAGACGTAGGAAAGAAGTGCGTATGCGATTGCACTAACGAATAAGTTATTCGCCGCAATAACTACTAAAAAATTTATGAAATCTTTATTGAGAAAAGTGTTTAATTCTCGGAGAACTTTTTCCAAAGACGGGATATTTTCTGAACCGTTGAATTTATTGTATCCTCTGAAATTTTTCAAAAACGCGAAAAGGGACTCGCCGAACATGAAGCAATTTGCTAAATCTTTTGATTCATCCGTGTCGACATCGATGCACATTTTTACGCAAGATCCGATAATTTTTAATCCTACTGACGAGTCTGGCACCAATTCAGCTTCATGGTCATTTACAAATTCGCAATCGTCTGTATTTTCGGGGTCACACTTTTTCAAAACCACGTACATAACCTGTTGCGTCGTTCGCGATGCGGCAACGGGATATATTTCGTAAATGATCTTATGCTGATAAAAGGGCGATATTTCATCGATATCGAATGCTTTTCTTACTTTAAGTGTTTGCTCTTCTTTCTTCATAACATGTATCGTAACGTTCGGGGAGGCGTTTTCGCATATATCGAATGTTGGTTTAGAAACTCTAATTTCTCCTCCCGTCGAGTTAATTACGGGAAGGAAAAAGTCGAACGAAACGAATGATCGAATGCAAAGTTCATCTTTTATATTTTTATATTTCGAAGCGGTGTTCTTCAGAGAAATCGACCCAATACACGATAATAGTGAAAATACTATTAAAGAAATTCCTACTGATCTCTTCATTGTTTAGCAAGAGAATAATAAACCTCGCGACCGATCTGTATTAATTAGGTCTAAGTAAAAATAAAAGAGGAGAGCTCTTTTTATACATTTTTTTTATTATTTTTAACACATTTCGATATATAATATTTAGCTTAAAATTAAAAATTTCATTTTTTAATTTTAAATATTATCAGAACGAAATTTTATCACTTGGTTTTTTACAAACCCTTTTAATAACAATTTCTCGGAGGTGTTGTTATGAAGTAAACTATAAAATGGCAATTTGGCTTTATTCTCATCCGCAAAGGCGCAGGTTTCCGCGTGCCGTCCACTAACTCAGGTTATTATATTGGTATGGATCTATGAAAATACGAATAAACGTCCAATTTCGATCGAGTTACGTATAATGTTTCGTTATTAAAGATCATCATTAAATTGTTTTATCTTTTTATCTCTCATATCAAAATTCGAAAACTCAAAATCCTTTATAATTTTTTTCGGGCCTATCCTCGTATTTTCTAAAAATAAATCGCGGTCGATACACTTAAAGAGTTCTTAGAGTTTTTTTTATAGCTTAGAGGAAAATAAAAGGGAAGACGCTTTTATACAAATCTTTTATTTTTGTTATTTAACACCATATTTATATAAACAACTATTATATAGCAAGATTCAAAACCAAAAGTTAAACCAATCGTTATTTATATCTACATATTTTTTAATAACATTTTCTTGGATTGGGTTGTTATACAGAAAACAATTAGACGGCGATTTTCCTTCCTTCCCGCTCACGATGACGCAGATGTCTACGCACCTCCCTCTAATTCTAAGACCGTTGTATTTGGATTTAGCTAGGTCGTTGGGATTGTTTGTAATTTGTCTCAAATATTTTTGCTCTGGTATTTCTCGTGTGTGAGCTTCGGCAGATCGTTATATTTACCGAAAAATATATTTACTCATTTTTTTATTTTTTTTTATTTAGTTCACCTAAATTTATTTAATAAAGAAAATTGTATTTTATGGGAGGAAATTAAAAAAAGAATTAATAATTAAACAAAATTAAATAAATTAATATTTTTGTTACATATACGAATCTCGAGCGAAGCGAAAGAAAATAACGTAACTTTTTACTTCTCGGAGATGGTGGCAAATAAATTTTTGGTTCCTTACGCGAGTGTTTTTTTGAGGGATGTGAAATTCGCACTTATGACCTTTGACTTATCAAAGCGGAAGGGTAGAGATTATCAGTGTTAGTTAGCGCAGGGGTCTCTACTTCGGCGAGAATTCCCCACCATTTGTCTTCATGCTCCGAACTCTTAAAAAAATGCATCGAAATACGACGTTACTGAAAGCTATTATTTATTATTACACCAAAGTTTTTTAAACGCAAAAACCGCTCTTGAAATTGGTTGAAGAATTTTGCTCGACCGAACTTAAACCAACTTCCCGCGAACAATTTCAATAAATTCTTTACGAAAAAGGAATTTTGTGATATAAAACTGCTATTAAAATAAAACTTTTATCATATTAAATAAAAATGTTTTTTAATAAATTAATTCTTTTTAATAGAAAGATAGCACCGACTAATTTTTCTTTATAAAGGCGAAACCTTCCGAACCTTTTTTTCCATTCCTCGATACCTGCAATTACGAAAATATTAGTTAGTTAATTCACAAAAATGACGAATCCTATCGATTATTTTAATATTGGTTCTTCATCAGCTTTGGCTGAACCCTAAGAAGTTGAAGGAGAGAAGTTTGCAGAGCGTTACTTTATTTCCAGGGGTGGTGTGTTCTGAATATTTCAAGAAATAAGACTCCGTAAAAAACAAAGGTCTCATAATAATACTATTACACGTGAAGGTTGATTTTTTAGATGTCTTTATTTTTGAGGTGGGAGTTCAAAATATTACTTTAGTGGACAAACGAGGCCTGATTTGTTTTATAATATGCGTGAGATTTTGTTTTTTTCTCTTTTAACATAAATCGCACGTTTTAGTATATCATGTGATTTTTTTATTGGGGCGTGAAAAAGGCATTATTAAAAGCAGTCAGTTTATGTACGGGTGAGATATTCCACGCAGGTTTCATTTTCTGTTCATGGCGACAATAACAATCCACGAAGGATCGATGGAAAATACCACGCGACGATTTTCGTTTTACTCTTCGAAATAATTTCAGCGTGGTTTTAGTTTAAGGTACGCGAAAATCGTTTTTTTTTTTTTAACAAAAGCCGACTTTTTGGTTTTTTGACCAAATAGGAATTTTACACGATTTTTATATTTTGTCGTAGAAAATGAGTTTTCGTAAAGTACTATACGTTGAGGGTAAATAAATGAAATTTCCACGGGTTTGTAATAGTTTTTAGTGTATAAAAATTCCGAGGGGATCGACCTGGATAATTCACGCGAGCTTTTTTCCTTTTTTTTCGCAATGCTAGAATTCTTTCACTTATACTTCGTAGAATCATTTTTTTTTTTTAACAAAACTTGAGAGTTTCGTAGAAAAATTGGACTTATTGATTACGATTTTATTTATTTAACTGTAAAAAAAGTGTTTTTTTTTTTGAAGGAAAATCTATACGATGAGGTAAATTATGGAATATTCCACGCGAGGGTTTCCTTTTTTCGTTATAAAGTCGGAAATCTCACGCGAGAGTTTTGTTTTTTTTTTCGCAAAAATTCCACGCGAGATTTGGTTTAAGGCGCGAGAAATTGTTTTTTTATTTTTAAACAAAAACCGGAGTTTCGTACGAAATTAGGAATTTTTACCACTGATGTCTTATTTTATGTAAAAAAAAAGTGTTTTTTTTAAAGAAAATATATGTTTAGGTAAACCAGTAAAATTTTAACGCGAGGTTTTTTAATTCTTTAGCGTATAAAAATTCTCCGCAGACTCGATGAAAAATTCCGCGAGGTTTTCGTTTTTTTCAGAAATATTTTCGTACGTGGGGTTTGTTTTTATATGCGCTGCGAGAATCGTTTTCTTGTAATTTTTATCTTTCAAATTTTCGCACGATAAATAGGAATTTTACACGAACTTTTAATATTATGTAGATAGCTTTGAATTGGATATTAATACGTTTGAAGGAACTTAATGATTTCACGCGAGGTTTTAATTCTTTGGCGTATAAAAATTCTCTTTGAATCAGAATTGAAAATCTCATCTATTTGTTTCCGCAAATAATTTTCACGTGGGGTTCGTTTAAATGCTCGTGAGAATCGTTTCGTTTTTAACAAAAGGGAATTCCAGAATAGGGAATTTACAGAATTTACAGATAGTAGAAAAGTGACCTTTTTTAAGGAAAACTATACATTGAGTATTAATGAAACTTTCACGTGAGGTTTTCCTTTTTTTTGGATATAAAATACAACAAATACTCAAGTGGAAAATTCACGCGCGTTTTCGTTTTCCGCAAATAATTTTTCAGGTGGGGTTCGTTTAATGCGCGTGAGAATCGTTTCGTTTTTAACCAAACTGCGAATTTCCTATAAAAGGCAGAATAGAGCAATTTTCTGAGTTGTCGTAATAATGTGATTTAGGTTAAGGAAACTATACTTTGAGCTAGATTAATGAATTATAAGTGAGGTTTCTTTTTGGCGTATAAAAATAACCAAACACTCTGGAAATTCTCACTGAGGTTATCGTTTTTCCGCAAATAATTTTCACGTGGGGTTGTTTAAATGCGCGCTGGGGGGGGGGGACGGAAGTTTCCTTTTTAACAACGCGAGTTTCCTAACGGAAAATATGGAAAATTTACACGATTTATTTATATTGTGAAAAGTGTTTTTTAAGAAAATCTATACGTTGGCATAGATTTGATTTTCACGTGAGTTCGTTTTAGCCGCGTATAAAAATGTCGAAAGACAAAAAACACAAAACCTACGTAGAATTATCGCTCAGTGAATTTTGGTGAACTGAAGAAAAACAAACTATACGTTTTAACCGAACAGTCAAAATATTACGAAGGATTTGTTCGTTTGCGTGTAAAAGAGTGTTTTTTCGTAGATTTTTAGTAGGTGAATTATCTAAGCTTAACTAACCTACTAACTAACATAAACTAACCTAACTACTAACCTAACTAACCTAACCTACTAACCTAACTAACCTTAAACTCTTAACTAATCTAACTAAGAACATTTAAACATCTAATAACTCTAACTAACTATCTAACTAACTAACTAACCTAACTAACTAACTAACTAACTAACCAACTAACTAACTAACTAACCTAACCTAACAACCTAACTAACCTAACTAACTACATAACCTAACCTAACTAACTAACCTGTACTTTCACTTAGCACACATCCAATACAACTAAAACTAACTACCCGTAACTAAACCTACATACTACGTAACATAACTACTATCTCTCGAAAACTAACTACTAAACTTACTACGTTTCTATGTGTTGTGGTCGTGATAGTTTGTTTTGACAAAAGACCTCCCTATAACATACCTAACTACTAACCTAAACCTACCTAACTACTAACTAACCTACACCTAACCTAACCTAACCTAACCTAACCTAAACTAATAACTATTATACTACCTACTATATAACCTAACTATACCTAATACCTAACCTATAACTACCTAAATGTACTGGACGTGTTTTTCTGAGGACGTGAGCAAAATTGGTTTTACTTGTACTTTTTCGCAGCTTTAACTCTTTTTCCTACATTTTTGGTAAAAAAATGTATTTTTCGTCATATGTACGTATACAAAGACATTTTTACGCAGAAAATTGCAAAAACCGTAGGTTTTGTTTCAATTGAAAAAAAACCACAAAAATACGACAATAATTGTAAAAAACGTCGTTACTTATAGCTTAAAAATTGGTCGTACAAGTACGTTTTTGGCTCCGAGGATATAGAAACGGTCTACGCTCGTGGGTGAGTGCTATTGACTCGTTTCTTGATATTATAGTACGAAAAAGAAGAAATACCTCAAAAGGGTTGTTTTTTCTAAAATAAAGAAAATCACAAGCACGAAACCCGCGTGAAACCTCTTTGCGAACAAAGAAATTAGATGTCGTAAACGATATCTCGCGTAAGATTAACCTAACCTAAACTAAGCATTAACCTATATATTAGTGAGATAATTATTTTTTTGAAATACAAAAACCTTGCGCGTGCTACAATTCGAAACTTGGCATCGAGTATCGGTTGTAGATATTCATAAAAGATATTTCGCGTAAGAAATATTCTATGCAGGATGCTTAGCGTATATCTACGTTGGTTAGGATTCTTTTTGTAAATACCTCACGTAAATTATGTTTCAAAGTTATACATCCAAAATCACACCTGGATGTTGCAATATAGTTTTCCGAACGAAACCCACGTGGGATTTATATTTGTAGAAAAATAAATGAATTTTAACGTCAAAAAAGTTTTTAATATTTGAAAACAGATATCTCGCGCGAGGTTTATCCTATAAAGAATTAAGCTTATACCTACGTGAGTTAAAGATTCTTTTTGTGAATGCAAAAATCACGATTAGTATTTCGAATATCCTATACAAATGTCACTGAATAGTTGTTATGGTTTATGTATAGCCGATATTGTGAGCATTACTGATATTTCAATAAACAATTTGCCACGTCCAAATAAAAGTATCAACTTTATAAATCGATATGTGGTAGTTTTATTTTATGGGGATCTTTAGAGTATGTATGACGTGAATAGGATTTCTTTTGTACGCACAAAAACTTCCGTAAATTAAGTTTCAAAGTTATGTATCCAATTTATTCGTTAAAATATTGTTATATAGTTTTGCGCACGTAAACTCACGGGGATTTATATTTGCAAAAATATACCAATTAACGTCAATTAATAAGTATGCAAAATTTTTAAAAGCAGCGGTCGTCGCGCGAGGTTTATCTGTGAGAATTAAGCGTATATCAGTGAGGTAAAGTTGTTTGTTGTATAAAATCTCATAAGTAATTTAAAGTTATTAAAGATCTAACGTGAAAAATTGGTATAGTAGTTTCCACACAAACCTACGTGGGAATTATGTTTATAACTTACAATTATCAAGTTAAGCAAAAGTTAATTTCATAAAAGATTATTCGCGCATATGTAGTCGGGAAAGATTCATCTTTTCACTTAAATAATTCTTTTTTGTAAATAACAAAATTCAAGTAGTAATTTCAAAGTTTACGTAACCAAATCCACGTGAATTTTTTATATATTTTCACAAAACCAGTGGGAATTGATGTTATACCAATAACCCAATTTCAACGTCAAAAAAGTGTCCTTCATAAAATTTAGCTCCCGCGGGAACCTTTGAGATGAAGTGTTTTTTCATTAGTAAAAGTACCGTTGCAAATACAAAATTTCACGTAAGTTAATTTTCAAAGTTAGTAAACCAAAATTCACGTGAATATTGTTACCAATATTTTGTTCTCACCCACGTGGGAAATGTTTATACCATAACCAATTTCAACGGTCAAAAAGTATTAAACTTTATAAACTAGATTCTCGCGTAAGATTTATTTTATGGAGGTTTAGCGTATATTAAGTGGATAAGGCTCTTTTTACAAACACAAAAAACTTACGTAAATTAAGATTCAAGATTTCATGTATCCATCACACGTAAATATTAGTTATATGTTTTTTCCGCACGAAACTCAGTGGGATTTTATTTGCAAAAAATAAACATTTTTAAGTCAAAAGTAATACAATTTAATAAAGGGATTCGGCGAGGTTTATCCATGAAGATTAAGCTATATCAGTTGAGGTAGTTCTTTTTGGTAAAATACAAAATTACGTAAAGGTAAATTTAAAGTTATAACCAAATTAGTGAAAATGTTATTAGTTTGACACAAACCCTACGTGGGAATTATGTTTATAACCAAAACAATTTCAACGTCAAAAAGTATCAAAATTTCACAAAAGATATCTCGCGCGAGTTTATCCTAATGAAGATTTCAAGCGTTATATTAGTGAGGGTAAAAGTTAATGTTTGTAATACAAAATTTCACGTAAGTATTATTCAAACTTATGTAACCAAAATTCACGTGAATATTGTTTGTGTTTATCACGAACCAGTGGGGAATTGTGTTTAATACCAATAAACGCAATTTTAAAGTAAAAAAAGTATCAAAATTTCCTAAAGGATAACGCGCGAGGTTTATCCTATGAAGATTTAAGCGTATATTACGTGAGGTAAAAGTTCTTTTTGTAAATACAAAATTCTCTCAAAAGTAATTTCAAAGTTTTTGTCCTTTCAAAATCTCACGTGAATATTGTTATGTAGTTTCCACACGAAACACGTGGGAATTTATGTTTAAAAAAATAAACCAATTTCAACGTTAAAAAAGTATCAAAACCTTCATAAATGATATTCCGCGTAAGATTTATTCTATGGTGATTTAGCGTATATCTAGTGGTTAAGGTTCTTTTTGACAAAAAACCTCACGTAAATTACACGTAGATATTGTTATATAATTTTCAGCATGAAACCCACGTGGGATTTATATTTGCGCAAAAATAAATCAATTTTAACGTCAAAAAAGTATCAAAATTTTATAAATGATATCTCGCGCGAGCTTTATCCTATGAAGAATGAAGCGTATATCTACGTGACTTAAAGATTCTTTTTGTAAATACAAAAATCTCACGTAAAGTAAATTTCAAAGTTACGTAACCAAAATCTCACGGAATATTGTTATATATAGTTTCCGCACGAAACCCACGTGTGAATTGTGTTTATAACCAATAAACCAATTTCAACGTCAAAAAAGTATCAAAATTGCGTATAATATATCTCACGTAAGATTTATCCAATGGAGTATTTAGAGCATATCTACGTAAGTCAGGGTTTCTTTTTGTAAATGCGAAAATCTCACGTAAATTAGGTTTCAAAGTTATGCAGCAACAGAAACCTCGCGTTAATATCGGTATATAGTTTCTGCGCAAAAAAAGTTATATTTTTGATAAATCAATAATTCAATTTTACCGTAGAAAATGTATCGCATATTCATAAAGTTTATGGTCTGCGTAGGGGGTTTATCTATGGGAGACATATTAGTATGTTTTATTATACGGTTGAGTTTAGAAGATTTTCTTTTAAATACAGAACTACCTTAAGTTATTGAAATTATGTTAACTACAACTCGCGTAGATATTTTGTATATGTGCGAAGAAGTATCAAATTTCGATAAATGATATTCGCGTAGGTTAATACGCCATGGAGGTCTTTAGCTTTATCTGCGTGAGTTTAAATATTTTTTGTAAATACAATAAAAAAATTTTTTAGTTTTATAACCGAAACCTCACGTTAATATTGGTATATAGTTTCCGCACGAAACCCAAGTGGGAAATGATGTTTATAACGTATAAACAATTTTGATGTCGAAAAAAGTAATCAAAATTTCGATAAATTTTGGTGAGTATTAATTTCATTTCATACGCGAAATTCTGTGCAAAGATTTTATCGTTAGATCAACGTAAACGTACGTAGATATTTATTTATTTGTCTAAAAGAAAATAATTTATAATGAAAAGGTTCAAATATAATAAACGATATTTTCATATTCGTAGTTTTTTAATAAGTGTATATTTGACACGAAATCACGTGAATTTATTTTGTAAAAAATTAAACAATTTACGTGAAAAAGTGTTAGAGAGATTTTTGGTAAAACAATACTATTGAGATTAGTTTTTTATGTAACATATATAATAGGAGATAGATAGATAGAGAAAAATGTATTATAAAAGAAATAAATTTGTAAGTTTAAGTTATTCTCGCTTTTTCCAAGATCAAATCTGCGAGCATCTTCTCTTCTTGAGGGTGGCCGTGACCGTAACTGAAACCCCCATTTTCTCCCTATTCGCCTGTGCTAATTTATTTCTTTCGGCTCTGGTTATGGCACTTGGAGCTTTGTCGTTTTCGCGGTTTTCGTCAGGGGGACATAACTGAGTGAAGTGTTTTTTTCGGATTCGGGAAGGTTCAGGGGAGGGGCCTCCAGTAAAGTCTATAATTGTGCGGTGCCGCTTTGGTTTGATAGTTTTTAGGAATAGTGACGAAGGATCGTCTGTATTTTGTTAGTGTTTGGCTTTTAGATATTGTAATATTCTCGACACTCATCCCCACTATATTTTTGACGCCCATCGAGTTTTTTATTCCGCTGCTTCTTTTTTGGCTTTGCTTCGGATGGTCCGATCGAGCTTCGTTCAAAAAACTCTTCATCCGATGGAGGGTGAACATTTATGAATGGCGCGTGGTGAGGAGTCTGGAGATCGACGTGGCCTATATCGCCCAAGGCGGGTTTATTTTGACGCGCCTTCTTCAATTCTTTTCTTTTCATTAATGTTGGAGGAGAGGCGTCCAGGCTTTCTTTATTGACTCGAAAATCGAAATGGGGTTGAACGAGAGGCCCAAAGCCCTTCCAAAGCTTTCGATTTCGTATTCCCTTCTTTTGTCAAAGTATGATGAGGGCGATAGAGATGGTCTAAAGTCTAGCGAGGTTAGTAGGAGGCGATGTCAGGGGGTTAAATTATCAATCGGGGTTTATTTTCCCCAATATTCTTCGATCCTTTTTTATCAATTAACGTTGATGAGAAAAGGTATTGGGGATCGTTGTAAGCTCGATAATAGACGAGATCGGGGGTATGATTAACGAGCGGGAATATCCCTTCTCCGCATTGGTCTTGTTTCGAGGAGATTGTGGTAGCATTATTGTCCCACAAAGTAGGATGGCGGGTTTTTCAAGATCTACGGTTTCGCTTTGAATAGGAGACGGTGTCCATTTGACATTTGGGGTTCCTGTGGTACGATTGGAATGATTTCGTAATTCCTTGTTTTATTCGATTTTGTTGGAAAAGGTGGTCGCTGGTTTTAGACGTTTGCTTGTTACTTTTTTTCTCAAAGCTAGAAAGGTAAGTTTGGAATATATTATAAATCGGATGATAGTTTGTCTATCTACCGCTTCGGTGTATTTATAAATGTATGCACAAAGACTTAAATCTTTAGTTTGATTTCTTTTTTATTTGATTTTTTTTGAAAGAGAATCAGAATCATCAATTATCACTCGCGATCTAATTCTTATACTCTTTTATTAACACTAGAAGCTCCATTGGTCAGAGTGTTGATAGAACTCGATGATGGGCATATCCATTTTTATTTAAGAGTGGTGAACGTTATTGATATTTGATTCAAATGATTAAAAAAAATATATTCTAATTAATAATTTTGGCAAAATAAATTTCCACAAGTACACCCCCCACATCATATAATCGTATAAATATATTTCCTTTGAGAGTACAAAAATTTAACGTGAAATAGTTTCATAGCAATGTAACTATTTATTTTCGTATTAAAGCGCTTTAGCCTATTTTTCTGAATTAACGTTTTTATATTAGTACTATTTTTTGGATGTGTTGGTTGTTTACTCAGTGCTCGTGTATCCTAATGCATGTATTCAATTTGTAACTAGAGTGGCCAGCAGAAATCGCATAAAGAAACTCGTTACTCATTTAGCTATAGCATTCTTTTGTTTTAAAAAAAAGTAGGTTGAAGGGTGGAGAATGTCTTGATTTGAATGTTTTTATTATAAAAAATAGAAGTATAATATTGAAGAACGATTTTAGATATTTTATAATGGTTTTTAATTTTATATTAATAAAGAATTAATAAAAATTACATAATTTGGTCGCGAACATCCCTTCTTCCGACAATAGTTTCTTGCGAGTGGCTTCAATTGTTTTTTTTAATTTTTTTCTATTTCCGTAATTAGAGATTGACTGTGCGATTTTTATGGTGCTTTTTATTCTATTGATCACGACTCCATTATCAAATCCTAGTACATGTATGTATAAAGTAAAAGTTTGTATGTATTGGGGGTATGTGTGTTTCCTTTTATAGTTAGAGACACGACTCGCGGTGAGATTGTCATTTTCTTTTCGGATTCGTTCTTTAAAATATCATGAAGAAAACGTGTCTCTCAGAGTGGTTCGTAGTTGTAGGCGATGAATGGTGTGGTTTTTTTGCGATAGTGGTTCTTTGTTTTCAAATCGCTGTTGGTCTGAGTATGTCCGCTCATTAAGAAGAATATCATCTAAGTTCCTCAACGTTCATCTAACATTTTTTTTTTGTGGAATCGGAACCGTTACTCACTATTACTTCTATATTTAAAGGTAATAAAGTGCCATTGTTTTTCCAATAAAATAGTCAAATAATGGGAGTTATTTTTATGTAATATTTTGAAGCGGAATATTTATCTTTACCTCTTATTCTGTGAGTGTTATTTCTTGTGACAGTCGTATATCGTTATATGATCGTCATAGTCGTCCGTGTCAGTCGGGGTCACGATTTTGAGGAAGTGCACATGATTGAATAAAAATCGTGGTCTGTTCCGCTAGCAGAAAGAAGAGAAACAATTGGGGGGGGTGAGTAAGGTTGAAGGTGTTGCGGTACTCTTTCTCTCAATGTGAGTCTTTTTTGTACTCGTCATATCGAGTGTATGATATGTTTAGGTAATCTTAAGTGTGAGGATTATTATATATATAATTATAGTATAAGTAAGTAAGAGCTATATAGTAGCTGCTATGATGATTCATATTATTTTGCGATGTAGGCATAGTATATATTGAATATATATATATTATATATATTAGTGAAATTAAAGGAACAAATATCGTCGTTATTTTACTCTATTATATCCATATTTTGCATGACCCATTTATCGTTAGTAAGAGAGAGGGGGTGGCAGGAAATGGTTCACTCGATTCGTTGGGTGTTTTCTGTAGTTGATGACCCCGCTGTTCTTCATTTTCAGAGTCTCCGCTTTGTTTCCGTTTTTGCTTCCGTTCACTTCTGGGTATTTTCCTTTGCGTGTTTTGATTTTTTTCAACTAAATGTTTTTTCTTAGAATACTGTTTGATTTTCGAAGTTGATTGAGTTATGGGGATTGGGTGATGTAAATTAAATGTTCTTGTTCTTTATTTCCTCTTTTAAACTCTCTGCATCGCGTCTTCGACTTTTGAACGGGATGATATCGGAGAAGATTTGTCGAGTTTTCCAACAGGTGCTTATCGGCATACCTCTTTCCCTCTCTCATCTCTCTCTCGTTCTGGGGATCGTCTGGAGGCTTTAACAGCCATCCTATTCGGAAGTACTGGTGCCCTGCGATTTGATTCTAGGCTGTATCGGTTCGTATCTGGATGAACTTTTGTCGGGTAAAATCTGTCGGTCATTTGGCTGGCGCGTCAATGTGAAATCTTGACGAGCGTCGGGACTATCGGGTCGATATTTTTCACGCGCGAGGCAGAATCATCATGGGCTCTTTTCAGTCTTCCATGCAAGTTTTCCTCCCGTTTCGCTTCTTCTCCGCATCTACTTTTTAAAAGTTGTTTGAAAAATTGTAGTTAGAAGACTTCCTTTTTTCGTTAAAATACCGGTTGCTAGGTTAAGGTGTTATGGTTAGCGTTGTATATTTTCGGTAACTTTTCGTGGATTGATACAGTTAGATCGGCGACGTTTTTCGAACTTTCGTGTGACGCCGTTTGTAGTCGTGCATTTTCTGTGACGTGGTGGTAAATTGCTTTTTGCATCGCACATTTTAGTGTATATTTTTTTCTGGCGTTTGCCTAGCGCTTGAGTTCGTGAAGGGCCCTGATATTTAAAAACAATTTTTCTGAGGATCGAAGAAATCCGCTCTTTTTGGCGTCCTCGTGGATTCTTCTAATTCATCGTTTCCTTCTTCAAACGCGTTCTCGGTGGCCGCCCATTCTCGCCTCGCCTCCAGAAACGTCGGTCTCACGTAGGTCACGTAAGCGTCCAGGGCGATTTTCAATGTGTGAGTTAACATGATTGTTGCGTCCCCGTACATATTTTGAGTTTTGTGTTTCTCGCAGTTTAAGATGTAAAGATTTTTGAGTTCGTCCTGATTCGAAGAACCGGCTGCGGAGCTTTCGACATCGGCGCCCACGATTTCGCTCACAGTTTGTATTTTTTTTATATTGTGGTACTCCTCCATCGTCAGATTGCATATGATGCCGGACCTCCCCGAGGAAGCGGCCAGAAGTAAAAAAATTACGATGTTTCTTTGTATGGCTGGTGTGTACATCTTTGAGTTAATCATCCCGTTGACGAGATTCTTCATTCCGGCGTGGAAAAAATTATGTCTGATCACCTTATCGATATCTTCGCAGAAAATCATTTTTGTAACATCCTTCTTTTCTTTTCTCTGTTGGAACGCCGCTTTAGAGTTAGCTAACTGGTGTTTGAAATAAGGAATTTCGGTGGCTATGAACCCCTTTAGGTATTTTTTCACGCCCGATTGAATTTGTTTCAGCTTCATCATCTGCTTCAAAAATTTTACGAAATCCTCGATTTTCATGGTCATGGTGTTCGGCGAAAGCGTGGTCTTTTTTGACCACTCCATTAGTAGCGATAAATATTTTTGACCGTGCTCGTACGTCGTCATACCCAACAGGTGATATTGAAGATTGGCCGCTTTTTTGGGAGAAAATGGAGTATGTGGATTTAACCGCAGTGCGGAAAATACATCGATAATATTTTTTTCGACATTTTGAAACCTCAGCAAGATCTTTTCGTATAACGCCGTGTTTT
>JABUQX010077312.1:0-20000 GCA_015478945.1 Trachelipus rathkii
CACATAAAGTTTGCAGAGTAACCATTTCATAATAAATATAAAAAAAAAATCACCAACCTTGATATATATAAGTGTCCTATTTAATTTAATAATATATATATATAGTATAATATATAATATATAATATATATTATAGTTATATATAATATATATAATATATATATATATTAAATATATATATTAATATATATATAATATATATTATCATATTATATATATATATATTAATTATTATATATATATATATAATATATATAAATATATATATATATATATATATATATATATATATATATATATTAATACTATTTATTATTGATTGTTTAGATTTTAAGACTGAGTAAATAACATTTAGGCATCAGATATGGTTTTATGAGGAATTCTCTATTTCTATAAATGCTAATGAAACCACAATGCTTATCGCGTCATACGAGATACTTAATTAATAAATATGCTGCAGGTTGAAACGTTGGTAGACTAGCGACATGTCCCATTTTAATGACTGTATCTTGAGATATTATTTACGAAGTGCGCTATAAAAGGAATGTAGTCGAAAGAATTAGTTTGAAATGTCTAAAATATACAAGTAATAGTACAAATATTTAGTAATAGATCATCCTTAAACTACACGGAAAGATGTTAAAAAGACAATATTTTTTTGTTTTTTTTGTGCTTCACTGTAGGCTTATGAAAATAAATAAGGCTTAAGGCTTTTTTTTTTTTTAAATAACTTGACTCCATATAAGCATCCATAGAACCAATAATGTGTGGAAGGCAGAGGTACCGACGTTACATAATATATAGTTTGCACTTATTTATAAAAATATATAAAGTTTATGTTCGTAAAATATTTACACTATTATGTAGTTTTTTCTACTAAAAAAAATTTATAAAATTATTCTAGGAACAATTGAAACTTAAATATTAATTTTTTGCAAACTTTCTGTAGATGGGAACGCTTTACTGAGAAAAAACTTATTTTATACAAAACTTGCTCGTAACCTAAATATTATATTATCATGATAGGTAGACAGTTTAAGAACTACCTATGATAGCTTTCTTGGAAAAATATACCTTCTATAATATTCTAAACTTATTGCAGTGTAAAATAAAAAGTAATCTTCTTTATTTATAATATAACTATAAGACTATACTGATGATAAATAAATACTTTTTAAATTATAATCATCGTTCTTTAATTATTATTAATAAGGCTAATAGTATAAGCGAGACAAATTTTTAGAGGGATGTGAGCTTTGTTGTTATATTCTAATATGACAATTTTTTTTATTTAGTCGTCCGAATAAGTATCATAATTTTTTTACAAATGTCCGCAGAACATCTGAATGAATTCATCCACCAGCAATTGTATCAAGTTGACAAATTATGTATATCTTAATAAACTTTTATCTAGATCAATGTATTGCTTTTTCTTTAGTGAGTCGAAATATATTTGTTATCTAGTCCATATAATATAATTTGAAAGAATGTGCTTGATCTTAAGGAAGATTCATTTAGTTTATAATATAAAAAAAATAAAAATTTATCTTTCAAAAGCTAGCGTAGTGCTGTTATTGTTACTTCTATCGAATATTCTATAACTTATATAATTTTATATATTTTCTTATGATAATTGTAATATAAAATTCTTTATGTTTAAACTATTAGAATTTTATTTTATGATATCTTGGAAAGTTTTTGATAATTTTAAAATATATTAATTAATTATTATTATTAATCCAAATTGTGTATATATTAAATATATCTACTTAAACTTTCAAATTATATTTAAATATAAATATCAATAAAATATATATACATATATATAAAATATATATAATTAGATATGATATATATAATTTTAGGTGTAAGAATTAGAATAATATAATATCATACAATAATAGTAACACTAAATACAAAATTGCATAAATAGCAGTATTTTTAATTCATTAAACTATGTACAATCTAGAGGAGCGCAGTATGTGTGTATATGAGATTTATATATGTTATAATTTCCAAACAATTAAGTATGAATTGAGGATAATTTTTTTATTTTTATTTTTTTATTTTTGGGCTTATATCATTATTATATATATATAGATAAATTTTTTTATTTAAAAATTATTTCACACTACCATATTTGGGGGCTCGTATGATAACAGACGGGGGGACATGAATGGATGGACGGAAGTCCCATATAACCTACGTCGTTCTACACGTATACGGGTTTTGTATGGTTATTGGGTTTGTCCCAATACGTTACCTCTTGAGAGCATGTTGAGCGCCACGCGCGGGTACAAGCCTGCCATACTTTTGATCGGTTTTATACCTTCGAAGTAATTTTTGAGTATATATCGTAATGTGTGTCCCAGTTTCTTAGAGGAAATGCTATATATAAGAAAGAATAATAGATTTATTCACTTCAAAGGTTATAATTAAAGTCGAGAACTATAGATTTGTAAAATGTTATATTAATACGATGTTCCTAAAGAGGAAAGAGGCACGTGGGATAAGGAGGAAGGGGAGAGGGAGGACGCGCAAAAGATGGCAGATGGTCGGGAATAGTAGTGTCCTGTCGGAACTCTCGTATCAGTCCGGTGGAGGGTTTTTAAGCCTTTTAATTGCGTTTTTATTACTGGTTGTAGGGAGACTGCCCGTTCTGTTTATCTGTGCGTTATACCGTGCGGGTTGGTGAGCGGGTGGTAACCTCTAGGAGTTGGGCACAGTTACCCTAAGGTGGGCGCGGCGGCGTTCCCCGTAAATGCGTGAGAGAGCGCCCTTGCGTTAGAGTTCTATACATACCGAAGTAGGGAAAGATGGGGAGAAGAGAGGTAATTAGGGTGGGGGTGTATGAATGTGAGAGGGGTATATAAGGTGGAGGATTTGAAAAGGGAGGAAGTGGGGTTGAGTGTGGTGGAAAAAAAAATAGAGATTTGTGAAATGTGTTAGAGAAAAAAACAATACCGAACGTGTGAATGGGAAAAAAGTAAGGGAGAATAAGGAATTTGCGGAAATACAAAGGTATGCTATAGCAGAGAAGGTGGAGACCGAGAGAGAGAGTGAGAGCGAAAGAATTGGTAAGGAGAGAATATGAGGGAAGAGATGTGGGACAAGGTGAGGGCTGTGTAGAGCCATGGTTAGTTCTAGGATAGATGTGGGTAAAGTGAAATTCTCGGAGAGATATAGGGGGAAATGTTGGAGGATCTTTATATGTTTTTTATGCTCTTTAAGGAGCTTGATGCACGCAGTGGAACTCGGAGGTCACGTCGAGGAGGATTGAGAGAAAGATTCCCTGGGGACGAATTGTATGAAGGTTGTTTGGAAAGTTTTTACCGGGAGTAAATTATAAAAGATTTGCTTTAGCCCTGGTGGATGATGTTGAAAGCTTGCATAGTGAAAGATAAGAGGAATAGCTGAGCACCGATAGGTAGGACAGAATAATAGGGTCCTTTTGGGGTTGGGGAGAGGAAATGATTAATGGAGAAAGCCCTGATGATTTAACCTGGAAGAATGATTATATTAATGGCCGAATAAACTTAATATTATAAAAAAAATGATAATACATAAGTAAATATATAAATAATGCGAATAGAAGTGAGATAACGGGTGATAGGATAGTAGCGAATACTTAAGAATTATGTGATGTGATAAATGAGGTAGAGGGATAGAGGTAGTATTTAAAGTTAAATATGTATATGTATAGAGAGGTGGCGAGGGAGGGGAGATATACAGATCTAGCATTATATTGGTATATGTACTAAAGGATAAGGGTGGGAGGAGAGAGTCGACGGTTTAGGAAAAACAGTGAGGAAGAAATGAAGAGACGTGAAGTGATAAATAAAGCGTAGGAAAAATTGGAAGGAGATAGTGGATGTATATATAAAGTATAAAGGGTAAGTCTTTAGGCGGTGAGGTATAGGAGGAAATAGTTGGAAGACAAACGTGAGAGGGATGGGAATATATATGAGGGAGAGTGGGAACAGGGGATGTGGAAGAGATATTCGAGGGCAAGTATGTGGAGAGCAGCCTAAAGGGTATGATGGAGCTAAAAAAGGGTGGGTGCAAGCAGAAGGAAAAGGGAGTGACATGGTGGTGTGGAGGAAGGTGAAGGAAAGCGTGTGTGAAAGTGAAAAGGAGGCTTATGATGAATGGTCGAAGTAGATGGAGTAGATAGTGGGAGTAAGTAGAGAGAAGGGTAGAGGTGGAAGCAAAGAGGGCGGTGGAGAGGGCGAAAAGAAGAGCAAAAGATGGTTTTGTCGCTGGTGACGAGAAAAGTTTTGAAATCAGGGAATAAGATGTTCTGGAAAGAAGCTATAATAATAATTAAAGAAAAGGAAGAAGAAGGAGGGGTTTGGAGGGAAGATGGAATTTTATATGGAGAGATGAACATGGGGAGCTGGATAGGGAGGAAGAGGTTTAGGGTTGGCAGAAGAGGTGAGTGAGAGGAAGTATTTTGTGACCAATAAAATGAAAGGGGTTTAGAGGATAGGGGAAGGTATATGATAAATGCAAGAGGTGAGAGGTGAGAGAATTGTAGTTAGGGAGGGCAGGGGGAGGATAAATTATAAACAAATGGAGGAAATTATTAGGTCCCGTGAATAAAGGAAAAAAAAGGGAAAAGTCCGCCTGGTCTGGATGGTTTGATAATGTAAGGAACATTCTTAGCAGAAGGGAGGTATACAAAAGGGAGAGAGGAGGAGGGAAGAGATGCATAAGGATTATTATAAATCACATAATGTGTGGGAGGAGTTGGTTGGCATGTTGTACTCTATCTGAGATTTAGGATGGATGGTTGTTTGGTTTCTCCCTAGTATAAGGGGAAAGGGGATAGGATGGGAGAGTCGTGGAAATTAAAGAGGTATATTTGCTTTCTAAGTGTGGGTAGGTGCGAAAAGTATAATTTTTAAATTTTTTCCTGGAAAATACTTGTGAGTAAAAGCTAAGTTAGGTTTAGACGCGAGTGGGGAGAATTGGGGAAGAACAAGAGGATTTAGGGAAGGGAGAAGACAGGGATGGTTAGTGGAGCCAAGTAGTTACACACCTAAAGAGATAGCTTGTGGAGAAAAGATAATTGAGAGTGAAGGGAAATGTGTATGGCAGGATTTTTAAGATTTAGTACAGTAAAGCATATGATATGAGTGAATAGGGGTGAATGGTGGAGGGTGTTCGGAGGAAAATGGTTTTGTGGGGGGAAATTTAGGTAAAGGTATTAGGGCCTTTAATAGGAATAGTAGAATGTGTGTGAGTGTTTGCTAGGAGGGGAGAGTGCAGATGTTTTGGGACGATTGTGTGGATTGAGGCAGGAGGATCCTATGTATTCGCCAGGTGGCATTCAATTTGTTTAAGAGAGTGGTATGATTAGAGGAAATGGTGAAGGGAGGGAGAGGGGGCGTGGAATGATGAGAAAAGGGAATGATAGAAGGAAGAATGATATCATGTTAATACTGTTTGTCGGATGATACTTGGTTGGAGGCCGGATTGTGGCTAGTGGCCGAAGTAACCGCGGTAGGTGACTAAGGGTTTGTGGGTGATGAGGAGTTTGAGAGATCGTGTGGACCGAAAAGGGCTTTAAAATAAATCAGGTAAGAGGTAAAGTGTTAGTGTCTTTGAAGGAGGAAGAAAGAGAGTGAAGGGGGAGAGTTAGGGTTAGAGTAGGGGGAGGTAGTATTGGATAGAAGAGTTAAGGATTTGTTTTAGATATTTAGGGATTGAGTTGAGTAGAGGGGGGAAGGATGATACGGAGGGAGATATGAACATTAAGGAATCGAGGTGGTGAAGGAAATGAGCTGTATGAAGTGGTCACTGAGAGAAATTATGGAGGGGGATCTGTACAAAAAGTTAAGATAAGTATGTGTGAAAAAAATCTGTGTACCAGCGGTGATGTATGGGTGTGAAACGTTGGGGTTGAACCAGGTCTAGGAAAAAGTGTGAAGTATTTGAGATGAAGGGGTTTGAGAGCGGTTAGTGGGGTTAGCAGAAGGGAGAGGGTTAGGAATAGGGTGGTGAGGGAGAGGTGTGATTGGAGGAATGGTCTGGGGGGAAGAGCGGAGAAGGGAATGTTAAGATGGATGAGGCAATTAGTGAGAAGGAGGAGCAAAAGAGTGGTAAGAAGAGTTTGGGAGGGGCGGAGGGGGATAGGAAGGAGAGAGAGTGTTGAGTATGGGATTATAGGGAGGGAAGAACCAAGGTAAGGGTAGGTTGGATGGAGTGAGAATAAAGGAGATGTTGGAGGAGGGTATGTGGTATGGGGGAGGGTAAGAGGGTATGAGTGTCGTTATTGGTAGGATGGTGGGTGTGGATGGATTGTGGTGTTGTAGGTAGAGTATGTGTTGGGTGAATGTAGGTGTATGGCTGTTATCGCTATCTCTAAACATTTACCTTCTTCTGTTCTTTTCTATTTATGCGTGTGTATTCTATATAAATGTCTGTTCCTTGAATATTATATTTAAATGTTTTTAAATATTATTTTTTTATGATTTTTAGTTAGTATGTGTTGTGTGTTGTATTGTTGTTTATGTGTATTTATTTTGATTTAGTTTTTATATTGTTTTATTGTATTATATTTTTAGTATATTTTATTATTTTGTATTTTTATTGTATTTTTTTTTATTTTTAGTTTATTTGATTATTTTGATATTTATACATTCTTCTCTTTTCGGTGTCTATGTTGCACTGTTTTTAATAATGTCAATATATATGTTGTTTTGATATATATATATACATTCTTTTATTTTTTATTTTTTATTTTTATTTTTTTATTTTATGATGATTTATTTTGTATTTTATTGTATCGGAGTGATTGGAGGTATGGATATGATTAGTTTTGTTAGGTTTTTGTGTATGGGAGAGGTGTATTTGTGATTGGTTATTATTTGTATTGTGTTATTGGGGGGGAGGAGGGGAGGAGAGGTATATGAATGTGTATATATAATTATATATTTTTATTATTATATTAATATATTATTATTATATTATTCTATATATTTTATAAATTACATTGATTGCTAAAATTAAATTTATTATATAATATTTAAAAATATAATTGTTTTTTTTTATATATATATTTTATTTTATTTATTTTTTATATACTTTTATAGATTTTAATAAAATTATATATTTATTTATTAAATATATTTATATTTTATATTGATCTTTCTTTAGGCGATATGATCTTTTTATTATAATATATATTATATTTTATATTATATATATATATATATATATTATTATATTAATATTTATATTATTTTTATATAATATTATTATTTACATATATATTATATATATTTTTTTTATATTATTATTTTTAATATGATATTTATATATATATATATATTTAATATATATATATTACGTTATATTTAATATATATATATTTATAAATAAATTTTCGTAGATACTCGACATGACCAATACATGAACATTTTTATATATAAATACTATATGTATATATATATATATATATAATATATATATATATATATATATATATATGTATATATTGTATAAAGAAAAAACAATTTTGATGTGTGTATATGTATTATTTCAATATATATATAAAAATATTTATATACTTATAAAAATTATAAATCTAATAAATCATTTTCTAAATTCAAACGATAACTAAGTAATCTAACAATATATCTAGTAATCAGCTAATTGTAATTATAATAAAATAATAATAATTAGATATAAATAATAAAATACTAAATAAAAATAAATATATATAATTAACATATACAATATATAAAAAAAGAAATATAAATAAATATATAAATAATAACTTCCAAAAGAAACTAAAATAATAATAATAATATAATAAGTAATAATAATAATATAATAATATATAAGTATATAATAAAATAAATAAAATATAGATAAAAATAATAAAATATAATATAAATATATATAATAAAATAAATAATAATATATATAATAATATATATAATAAATAAAAATAATATTATATATATAATTTAGTTCTAAATTAAATGACCGGAATCCTGATAAACTAAAAGACAAGACAATTTTCAGGTGACAGGATAAAATAACTTTATTAACAATGACTTTATTAAATATAATACTTTATTTAGCATAAATTAGTAATGGTTAGACATAAATCGGTATTGTTGTATTTCATAAAAGTTCTGGAACAATATGACTCGTGAATTCAATAGAGCGAACTAGATGGTAACTTCAGAGTTAGCGTGAACAAGTTCAACACAGATTCAATAAACAGCTCATAGACTGGGAAATAATAACTTAATGGATATTAATTTGCAAGGGAATATAAGATATGGCCCAACAGTATCAACTGATTGAGTGGGGAAAGGCAGAAGGCCTTGAACAGTAGCCGTTACTACTTATAGAGGGACCTACTACCAGCAACTACTGAGTGTATAGGGATTGAACTTCAGCAACCAATGAGAGTCCTGAGGAACTCAAAATGAATTGGAAACCAACAACCACTGAGTTCATGGGGAAGGCTGAAGGCCTGTTAGCAAATATTACCTGATGGGACCTACCACCAGCAACCACTGAGTGTATAGGGGTTGAACTCCAGCAACCACTGAGAGTCTTTAGGAACTCAAAATGAGTTTGCAACCAGCAACCACTGAGTTCAAGGGGAAGGCTGAAGGCCTGGTAGCAAATACAACCTGATGGGACTTACCACCAGCAACCACTGAGTGTATAGGGATTGAACTCCAGCAACCACTGAGAGTCCTGAGGAACTCAAATGAGTTGAGAACCAGCAACCACTGAGTTCAAGGGAAGCGCTAAGACTTAAAATGTTAATACATGGGAGGGGAACCTAACACCAGCAACCACAGAGTGTATAGGGGTTGAACTCCAGCAACCCCTGAGAGTCCTGATGAACTCAAAAACGAGTTGGGAACCCAGCAACGTCATGAGTTCAAGTGGAAGGCAGAAGGCCTGGTGAGCAAATACTACCTGAGGGGGACCTACCACCAGAAACCACTGAGTGTATAGGGGTTTAACTCCAGCAACCACTGAGAGTCTTGATTTTGATTTTACTTTTGTAGCATGTCTCAAAAATAGTGCATGAAATATTTTCGGACCTTAAGTAAACCATGGTCCTCAAAATAATTTAGTATTGGAAAGTTTGGTAATAATTTTTTATTTTAGGTAAAGAAAAATTTAAAAAAATTATTTGCATAAAAAAGAACTCTCACTTTTATTTATTTTTTGAGTTGGTTTATTTCTTTACATTATAGTTATTATTTGTGTTCACAATAAGTGTTGTATTATATAATAATATATATATATATAAACATATATACTATATATATATAGGTAATAATATATATTATATATACTATATATATAGTACTATATATATATATATATATATATAGCTCATATGATCGTATATATATATATATATATATATATAATAATATATATATAAATACGTTAGTATATATATAAATATAGATGGTCAGATTTTTTTAATGCTAAGAGAATGGCAGGTCCTAACAGTAGAAACAAATTATATATTTTGGAATCAGCCGAAAATCTAAGGATGGATTATTTTTTTTTTTTTTTTTTTTTTTGTTTTGAAAGTAAATTTTTTTTTTTTAACTAAACTAAAGGAATACCCAAGGGTATAACGCAAAGATGGCAGGAGTCGGGGTCTCTGCCGGCCTCCCGTGGAACACGGGGGGGGGGACTAATCCCTCCCTCCGGGGATGGTCTCCCGGACAGCCCCGCTCTTTGGTCTTTGGTGTCGCGGGGGTTCCTCCGACCATCCCTCCGGGGTATGAAACGTCCCCCCTCTGTCCTCGTCGGCTCGAGCCCCTAAAAAAATTAAAATTTTTCAAAAAATAACAAAATTATTTCACCCAAAATTTAGGGGGCTCGAGCCGAAAGGGGGACACGAGGGGGGGACGTTTCAATACCCGGAGGGGATGGTCGGAGAACCCCCGCGACACCCAAAGACCAAGAGCGGGGGTTCCGGAGACCCATCCCGGAGGGGGGGATTAGTCCCCCGTCCCGTCCACGGAGGCCGAGAGACCGCCGCTCCTGCCGAATCCTTTGCGGTTTACCCTAGGGTATTCCTTTAGTAAAAAAAAAAAAAAAAATTTACTTCCAAAAAAAAAAAAAAAAGAAAAAATAAAAAAAAAAAAAAAAGTTAAATCCCTCTTGAATTTTTCGGCCTGATTCCTAGGACCTCGTTCTCTAGCTACATAACTGTGAGCAATTAAAAATCTGAACCATCCTATATATAATATAATAGTATATTTATATATATATAATATATATATATATATATATATTAATTATATATATATATAATATTATATATGATATATATATATACTATATATATATATATTAATATTATATATTATAATCATATTATATTATATATATATATAATATATATATATTTATTAATAATATATTACTATATATATATATAATTTATATATATATATTATATATATATATATATTATAATTAAGTAATATATAATAAGTTAGTTATATATAATATATATATTTAGTATATATATATATATATATATAGATTGTGATATATAGCATACATTTTTTGTGGACACAAAATAAATAATATTTACGGCTCGAACATAACTAAGAATTAAATAAAATGAATTGGAAAATACAATCAATTTGAAGCTCGATAAAAATAAAAAAGGAAGTTCTTTTATAGCAAAATCCAATTTTTTTAATTTTAATTTGCTATAAAAATTATTACCGACGCTTCCATACTTAAAATTTATTTTCGAGGACCATGGTTTACTTAAGGTCCATTTTTTCATTTAAACTTAAAAGGGAAATTGACGCTGCAATTTTTTTTTCAAGTGTATTATTATTTTTTTCCATCAACGTAGTATGCAAAAACAATCATTTTATGAAAATAAGTCCTATGGGAAATAATGATTTCTGGGAATTTGACGAAAAACCTTGTTGTGAAACGAGAAAATTATATAAGGAAAAAAGAAACTTGGTTGGCAGGTTTCTAGTTTTGCTTCTTTCTAAAAATCCTGTTATTTATTTATTGCTGGTCAGAAGAATTGACGAACATTAAGTTTTGTAAAAAAGAATTAAATATATCAAAGCAAACAACAATTAAATTTAAATACATCGATTCAGCTAGAGTTAATTTAAATTTTTTTAATTGCTTCTTAGGTTAGGTTAGGTTAGGTAGGACTTAGGTTAGGTTAGGTTAGGTTAGGTTAGGTTAGGTTAGGTTAGGTTAGGTTAGGTTAGGTTAGGTTAGGTTAAGTTTGGTTAAGTTAGGTTAGGTTAGGGTAGGTTAGGTTAGGTTAGGTTAGGTTAGGTCAGGTTAGGTTAGGTTAGGTTAGGTTAGGTTAGGTTAGGTTATTAGGTTAGGTTAGGTAGTAAGGTTTAGGTTAGGTTAGTTTAGTTTAGGTTACCCTTATGTTAACTTATGTTATAATTATTCATTATTTCAAGTTTATCTGTATTTTAAATTTCTTTTTTATTTTGCTTTTATGTGCTGACGAACTTCTTAAAAACCAATTATGTATTGGTGGTCCTGAACAAACGGTAGAAATAGTTGAAACTCATTTCTCAAAAAGAAAATACAACAGAGGCAGATTGGTCACAGAACAGTTGGTTTTTGGTAGGGTTTGTAAGGAGAGTAAACAGGTATTTATGTGTGAGGTTACAAATAGAAACGAAAATACTTTATTTGAATGTATTAAACAATTTATAAAGCCAGTAAATATTTTTATTAGTGGTTGCTGAGCTTCATATAATTATATTAGAAAAATTCCTAATTATAATTTTAAACATTTCTCTGTAAATCATAGTAAAAACTTTGTTGATAGTCTAGCCGGTGCTCTTACTGAAAGCATTGAAAGTAGACGGAGTATTGTTAAATATAAAATAAAATACGTAAAGGAACGAAAAGGAATTACTTACATTCATATATGAGTGAATTAATGTGGCGGCGTTTGAGGGATGATCAAACAAATACATTCGAAAGAATAATGAACGATATTGCTAAATATATATATAGTATATATATATATATTATATATTATATATATACTATAATATATATATTATATATATAATTAGTGTGTGCCCTATATATTATATATATATTATATAGTTAATTATGATATAGGTATATAGTAATCTATATATATATATATATATATATATATATATATATATATATATATATATATATATATATATATATATATATATATATATATATATATATATATATATATATATTTATATATTTTTTAATAATTTTCTATCTTTTTTTCTATAATATATTTATATATATATATAGATTATGATATATACAAAATTATAATAAAATACTAGAATATATATATATACTTACTATTATACTTTTTGAACTTCACTATTTCTTGCTAAATATGTTTTACATGTAAATTGAATTTTTTTTTACCCTTTATAATCTACATATCACCCATAAAATTATTAAATTTTTTATCTTTTTCGCGATCATAAATTTACGCCTCTTCATTTAGTCTTGTACCAATTATTTACTCCTTGATAATATTAGAACTTCTCAACGAAATATTTATCAAAACTTAAACCTATATTTAAATATTTACAAGAATCTTAAATCAGGAACGGGATAAGAAAAAATTACGTTAAAGAAAAAAAATTACTAAATTTATTCCGAGATTTTTCGCATTAGATCTTAACTTACCAGCATTCTTTTCAAATTTCAACAAAATATTCCTCATTCTTTTCGCTACTTAAATTACTCTATTCATTTCAATGTTCTCAAAATTTAATACCATGAATTTCTTTTCGTAAAAACTATTCACATAAAACCTTTGATAAGTTTAATCATTATCAACAACATAAAATAATTACAAAAAAAAGTCAGCTTGCCCCGAAGTAGCATGCGTGAGTTAAGCGCTTTACTCACCATCCTAGTTCTATTTCAGCGGCCATCCAAATGGCGTTTCCTAGAAAATCAGACCATTTTGGACTTAACAGGTAAGGAAGTTTTGACAAGACCATGTCAACCGCAAGGCAAAACCAAAGAAGGCAACTCATTATGGTTCCTCCCATAAAATAATAAACTCTGCTGCAACAGAAAACTAAACTAATTAATCATCTTTATAACAATATCATCATTACTAAAATCATTTTTCAAAACATTAATAACTTCATCAAATCAACAATCACAAAATACTTTAATAACTTCAACTAAAAAACTTAAAAAGAGAATTTCAATACTCAAATCTAAAATTCCACATTACCTAATGATCTTCAGTATCAACAAATATCTCAAAATTCAAAACAAAAGAATAATCAACATTTCCTGCAACTAATATTTCAATGATTTCTCTATCACTTCCTCATATCTTTCCTTAACCTTTCTTTTATGCAAAAAAATAAGTTAATTACTTACTTCACAAAATCATAAAAAATTATCATCATAAATAACTAAATAAGTACGGTCAGAATTCATAAGTATTTAAACATTTAAAGACTGCTACAGCAACTAATCCTCATTAATGAATTAAACAACAATTTCCATACTTCTAAAATTTTCTCGGAATGTATTATATTACAGAAACATTAATCAACTTATAAAAAATTACTTTACATTACTACATTAGCTTCTTAAGGAATGAACAATATTATACAAAATAAAGGGAAATATACATTAAATGTTCCTGATTAAGAATTAAAAAGATTTTTTTATAGATTAAATATTGCCGTCGTTACTAATATCATCGCTACTTTTCTCTTTATCATTATCAATATCAATGTTACTGCTAGTATTATTGTCCTTTTTATTACTACTATTTAAATGTTCTAGATAAAGATTGAGAAAAGAAAAGTTATTTACAGGATTCTTACTATTCTTATCACTCTTATCGTTAATACCATTGTCATTTTGGTTATGGGAAATATTATCGTCACTGTTATTATCGTTATTATTAAATAATTTCAAATGTTCCAAGTAAAGATTTAAGAAGGAAAAACTATCTGCTGAGTTACTTTTACTATTACCGATTTCGCTGCCATTATTACTGCAATTAATACTATTATTATCATTTTTATCAATATCATCAACGTCATCACAAATATTTGTATTAATCTTGCAACTATCATAATCATCTTTACTATTACCATCATGTCTCTAATCGTTATGAATAATATTGTTATCACCAATATTATTATTATCGTTTTTATTCTCATCATCACTATAGAAAATATAATTATCATCTCTATGCCATTTAATATCATAATCTTCTTCAGTATTGTCAATATTACCACTATCTTTTATTTTATTAAAATCATTATTCTCAATATTATCATTATTAGTATGACTACTATAACTATCGTTTATTTGGACTAATTTCTTTTTCTTTCTTTTTCTTTTCTTACCTTGAACAGACTCAGTCTCATTTAGAAAAACTATTATCATATTTTTTTTGCGTGCATGAACAATTCTTAATTTCCTCAAGTAGTTATGAACTAGTGCTTTAAAAAGGATATCATTTTCGTTAAGATTTTTAACAAGATCATTATCATTATTTGATTGTAGTGTTGTTATGATTTTAATTATTATCATTAGCAGTAATTTCCTTTGAAATTTCTTTAGTAGTCTTTGATTTATTGAAATTATTATTTAAATTTATTTTTAATACAAGTCTACTATTGAAATTTATTATTAATTTTACTTTTATTATTGACATCTATTATTAACGTTATCTTTTTTAATGAATTTTATTATTAACGTTACTTTTGTTAATGAACGCTAATTTTTACTAGTGAATTTATTATTAACGTTATTTTACTATAGAAATTTATTATCAACGTTATTTTTGCTATTGAATTTTATTAATAACAACCTGTCACCTGTATAGCAAAGCTAATACTGTACAATTGTCTACTGTGCTAATGTCTACTATGCTATTGTCCCAACGAGACTGCCACCAAATGTAAATTTTGAAATTAAGACAAGACAATTTTCAGGTGACAGGATACGAAAACTTTTATTAACAATGACTTTATTAACTATAATACTTTATTTAACATAAATTAGTAATATGGTTTGACATAAATCGGTAGCGTAGTACTTTCATAAAAGTTCAGGAACAATATGACACGTGACTTCAATTGAGCGGACTAGATGGTAACTTCGGAGTTAGCGTGAACAAGTTCAACACAGATTCAATAAACAGCTCATAGACTGGAAAAAAAATAACTTAATGGATATTAATTTGCTTAGAAATATAAGATATGGCCCAACAGCATTCATTGAGTGGGTGGGGAAAGGCAGAAGGATTTGAACTGTAGCCGCTACTACTTATAGAGGGACCTACCACCAGCAACCACTGAGTGTATGGATTGAACTCCAGCAACCACTGAAAGTCCTAAGGAACTCAAAATGAGTTGGGAACCAGCAACCACTGAGTTCAAGGGGAAGGCTGAAGGCCTGGTAGCAAATACTACCTGATGGGACCTACCACCAGCAACCACTGAGTGTATAGGGGTTGAACTCCATCAACCACTGAGAGTCCTGAGGAACTCAAAATGAGTTGGGAACCAGCAACCACTGAGTTCAAGGGAAAGGCTGAAGGCCTGGTAGCAAATACTACCTGATGGGACCTACCACCAGCAACCACTGAGTGTATAGGGGTTGAACTCCAGCAACCACTGAGAGTCCTGAGGAACTCAAAATGAGTTGGGAACCAGCAACCACTGAGTTCAAGGGGAAGGCTGAAGGCCTGGTAGCAAATAATACCTGATGGGACCTACCACCAGCAACCACTGAGTGTATAGGGGTTGAACTCCAGCAACCACTGAGAGTCCTGAGGAACTCAAAATGAGTTGGGAACCAGCAACCACTGAGTTCAAGGGGAAGGCTGAAGGCCTGGTAGCAAGTACTACCTGAGGGGACCTACCACCAGCAAACACTGAGTGTATATGAGTTGAACTCCAGCAACCACTGAGAGTCCTGAGGAACTCAAAATGAGTTTGGAACCAGCAACCACTGAGTTCAAGGGGAAGGCTGAAGGCCTGGTAGCAAATACTACCTGAGGGGACCTACCACCAGCAACCACTGAGTGTATAGGGGTTGAACTCCAGCAACCACTGAGAGTCCTGAGGAACTCAAAATGAGTTGGGAACCAGCAACCACTGAGTTCAAGGGGAAGGCTGAAGGCCTGGTAGCAAATACTACCTGAGGGGACCTACCACCAGCAACCACTGAGTGTATAGGGGTTGAACTCCAGCAACCACTGAGAGTCCTGAGGAACTCAGAATGAGTTGGGAACCAGCAACCACTGAGTTCAAGGGGAAGGCTGAAGGCCTGATAGCAACCCCTAACTGGAGAGGGACCTACCACCAGCAACCACTGAGTGGATAGGGGTTGAGCTCCAGCAACCACTGAGAGCCCGGTAAAAAGGTTCGGCTGAGAGACTATTGTCGCTCTAAAGTAGTTAAACTACAGTTGCCTTTTGAGAGAGCCTAGAGATTTACTCCAGTTGCTTTCTAAAATCATCAAATCTCGTGCCTCTTATTTTCTTCAAAGAAGTTTGAATAAATAAATTAATAACTAAAATGAAATAGTTCTTAAATATTATTCATACAATCTAAAGAAATTAACTTTAATGAATATAAGTCAGAATTATTCATATTTCCTTAAAAATAAAGGGTAACTAATCTATATTTAATAGCTATTAAAAATACATTTATTTCAAACCCAAAAGAAACGTTTTAACGCCTAATATTATTCTTATCATTAATATTCCCTTTATGGACAACAGAAAAGGACTAATTACTACTATTTATATCTTAATATTAATTATTAAAGCTTCAGAAATCTTTAAATACCATTTATGAAAGATAAATTAAAATGATATTTTAATGACGTCACGATTTCAAATTCTTCGAAAAATAGAAAAAAGCTTTTAAACTATTTAGGCTTATTGAATTAATTTTAAACACTTTAAGTAATTAAATAATAATATTATACAATATATTAATATATTTACTAACTTAAATAATCTTTTATTATCCATTTCTTAAAATTATAAAATAAAACAATTATTCAAAAACGCAACATTTTAAGAAAGCAAATCGTCGTTCAAATCTTTATCATTGCGAAGCTCAAAAAGATTTAAATGTATTCTTTCTAATATCCTAATTTGTATATACATTTATTTTACAACATATTTAAATAAAGTCATTGTATTTTAATTATAAATAATAAAATAGAATCTTTTATGGAAACATCTCAAAGCTTCGTTACACGGGTAACTTAAATAATCACTGGGTAACAGCCAAAAAATCGTCAGGGGTTTCTCAGCATATTTAGACTAATTTTGGTGTTCTGAGTTAAAAAATCACCTTGGTTTTGCTCTATCAGGTCAACTTTTTGAGATACAGCCATAGGCCTACCTGATGAGCTATACATATGATAATTATCATATGTATAGCTCGTCAGGTAGGCCTATGCTGTATCTCAAAGTTGATGCCTGATAGAGCAAACAAGGTGATTTTTGGACTCAGACACCAAAATTAGTCTAAATAATAGCTGAGGTTTGAGTTCAATCCATATTTTGGCAAGAATATAGGCGAATTTTATCATATATAAAATGGTTTCGGCTTCTGATGTGTTTCTGTTTCAAAATGACTAATTGACCTTTTTTCTTTCTTTTCAGAGTATTGATATGGCTTCAGCGCGACGGTCATGCAGGAATAATCCTGACGCTTTCTGCTACATCTGCGGAGAATACACGCTGGCAATGCACAGGAAGGGCATCACAAGCTTTTTGAAGCGCGCCTACCAGGCTTACTTTCAAGTCAAATGCTGGGTGACCAAGATAAGTCCTGGGCACCGCACACGGTGTGCAAGACGTGCGTGGAATATCTCCGGCGGTGGACGAAGGGCACAAAAACTTCACTGAAGTTTGGGATTCCGATGGTTTGGAGGGAGCCGTCTGACCATAATCGGATTGTTACTTCTGCGCCATCGATACTACTGGCATCAACCGGAAGAATCGGAGAGCCTCCAGTACCCCGACCTTCCATCTGCCCGCCGTCCAGTTGCTCACTGCGAGAATTCCTGTACCAGCGTGCGGCAGAGAGCTTCTGACAGCGAACGACGGGGCCACCACTGCATATGAGGCAGGAGATACAAGATGAGTAGTACGGAACACCAAGATGTTCCGCAGCCCTTTTCACAATGTGAGCCTTATGATCTGGTTCGGGTCTCAGCTTGTTCGAAGACTTCGCCGAGCTGTTGGCCCTCCAGACTCAAACACATAAAAAATCTACTCGGTGAGGGACGCCGCGTATCACGTTCTTTCGTAGAAGGCATCAGGACTACATGGGCTACTTCTGCGAGGAGGAAGACCTCGTGTACTGCCGAGATGTCGCCTGTCTTCTTGCTAAACTCGGCGCTCCTCAATATGATCCGAGAGATTGGCGACTCTTCATAGACAGTAGCAAGCGCTCCTTTGAAGAGTGTGCTCATACACAACGGAACGAGTTCGCCTCAATTCCTCTTGCGCACTCCACAACTCTCAAAGAGAAATATGAAGCAGTCAAGTATGTGCTCGACAAAATCCAATATCAGCAGCACCAATGGATCATCTGCGTCGACCTTAAGATGGTGAACTTTTTACTTGGTCAGCAGTCCGGGTACACAAAGTACCCATGCTTTATATGTAAGTGGGACAGTCGAGACAGAGCCCAGCACTATGTGAAGAAAGAGTGGCCGGCGCGAGAGCAATTAGTACCTGGGGCCAGCAACATCATAAACGAACCTCTTGTTGACCGGGAAAAGATTTTGTTCCCACCGCTTCACATCAAGCTTGGGTTAATGAAACAGTTCATGCGCGCTCTGGACAAGGATGGGAGGTGCTTCAACTACCTGTGCCGAGCCTTCCCTGGAGTCACCATTGAGAAGCTGAAGGCCGGCATTTTTCGATGGCCCACAGATACGGCAGCTCATCAAGGACACAGAGTTCGAAAACTCCATGAACACGCTAGAGTGCGCCGCCTGGAGGTCGTTTGTGCAGATGGTGAACAACTTCCTGGGGAACAAGAAGGCAGCAAACTACGGCACACTCATCAACAGCATGATAAAGAACTTCCAAAACCTCGGGTGTTTGATGAGTATAAAGATGCATTTCCTGTTCGACACAGTGGAGGAGGTTTTCCTGAAAACCTTGGTTGCGGTCAAGCGACGAGCAGGGAGAAAAAGGTTTCATCAGGACATGCGTCAAATGGAGGAGAGGTACCAGGGGAGATGGGACGCAGTCATGCTCGCGGACTACTGCTGGTCGCTGAAGAGAGACAACCCAGCAGCTGCTCACACACGGAAATCGAGGAAACGGGGATTTACGCCGTGAACTCTGAACTTTTGTGTCACGTAACGCTCATGTACATGTATTAAACTTATCAAATGTAATCGAGTATATAATAAATGAATGAATTTGGATACGTTGACTTTTATTTACCCAGGAAAACGGAAAAACCGAATGTTTATGATCCTCAGGAATTGGGTTTTTGGACGAAAAATAGTTTTTTTTCTTAAATGTCTGTAGCGAACAAACCAGACCTGATTGAAAAAAACAAAGGGCATTTTCGGACTCAGCGCATCTCAAATAGTCTAATTCCGCAGGAAAACCCTGGACGATTTTCCAAAAAAAAATTTTTGTTACCCAGAGTAATAAGACAGCATCAATATTTGTACATAAAATAATAACACTGGCCAACAAAGATTTTGCGGCAAAACATTTGAAGGTCATTTTATAAGTAACTTGTTGCCCTGATTCCGAATATAACCTCCGTTTTCCTAGATTGGCTCTAGTTTTTGAGATACAGGGTGGTCACAAAAATACATTAATAACAACAATTTAATGTTTAGGTTTGTAAGTAATTCCACAAATGAAAAACCGAAGAAGATATATATCAAATTGTTAATGAGTAAGTAAATAAAATGCTAATAGGTCAAAACATTCA
>JABUQX010077313.1:0-23625 GCA_015478945.1 Trachelipus rathkii
TTTAAAAGGTAGATCAAGATTTGGAAATTTATAGATGCCCATTAGCTTAACATTCCTCGGTTGTAAGGTTCTGGAAAAGTTTACTGAAGGTCATGTAACAAATCATCTAGAATAACAAGCGTATTGTATGGACTCGCCAGCACCATCTTCCAGAAAGGTTAGTCATTCAACGCTCTACTATCGAAAATTTATTGCGTCTCGAATTCAATGATGGAAAAATTTTGCGTTGCTTTCATAATCGCCCCTCCCTCTGAGATATCTTCCTTTCTCACAAGACGAAACATTCCCTGAACATCTCATTCCTCCTCATAGCTTCTTAACTCCTGCTCTCAAACCCATAAAATCCATCTTGTTGCTTCTCTACGGTTGCACTCTCTTAACATATCCTATCAGTCTTTTTTTAAACTAAAGGGCCTACACTGTCACAAACTCTATTACTGGCTACACATAGCATTTATGCATTACTCTAATTCTCTCTGTGTAAACAACAATTGGGCTATTATCCCACATCTTATTACGTTTATCCTTGCTTCCAAACACTGGATTAGCTATCAAATCTTTTATAATACGACCTAAATTGTTCTTCGCCACCAAACTCAACCACTTCAACACATCCAAATTGCTATGTTAAAACTTTTATTTGACGTAACTAAGGGAGAGCCTTACTTTTACATATGTCACATTGTATTTGCCTACTTAGTGCCCCAAGGATAATAAGATACTGAAGTCTTTATAAACATCCTAATATCTCAACTGATCCTAATTTGTAACGACGAATAACTAGATAACTGCATTAGTCTCATTAGCTAATCATTAGGACAAACTGAACCTGTTTGCTGACCTTGATTAATCCAATATATCCAATATTTTGACCAGATTGATTCATGAAATATATTCTATATACTGGTATATTTAGGTAATTAAACAATATAAAAAGTATTTGTTAGAAGCCGTCAAGTGGCATCATTATTTTTGTGGAAAGTTAAATTTAAAAGATTTATTTACTGAATTTAAATATGAATTTATATGAATTTATATTATGATGATTCGCTTACCTAGTATATAAAATAAACGGATAAATTTGATTTTTAGCAGTAACTAAAGTAAATCAAAACTTTATTATCTTTATGAGTACATTCAACGGAACCAAATTTAAATATTACTTTAATATAAATTAATTAATGTATTATATAACTTATATATTATAATATATAGTATATTTAGTATATAATATATTAATATAATAATATACTATAAGTAGCAATCCGAAAATGGGGTGCATTCGTCCACGGGCTACTTTTCCACTGGTGCTAGTTGGTCACTGGGGCAATTCGTCAGCTGGCTCAAATAATAGCGCTATAGCATTAAAATATATCTAAGATTAAAATATTATTATGTCTTAGATATTTGAAATCATTTATATATAATTTTACTATTTTTTTTTTTTTTCCTGCCTACTATAAATCCTTATTTAGTTCATGCTAAAATCATCAGGTCAAAATATTGGATCTACATCTATTGGTACCAAGATATCGACTTAAAAATAGTATAACCTAAAGCACCGTGGAGTCATTCAGACAAGATATAATATTTTTTATTATAAAATTTAACTGGCAATTCGTCACTTTATAAATTTGCGTGGCATTCGTCCATATTTGAAATCTTTCATTGAATAAATTTTAAGTACGGTACTTTGCTTTTAAACACAAAAGATCCGACAAATAATGTTTAAAAATAAATTTTTGATAAAAACTTAAAGACTGAGATTCATAGGTGTAAATTTTTTTTCACAATAGCCTAATTTGTAAATTTTTTTTCAGCAAGATGTTCACACTCGCAAAATTCCACAGCAGAAAAAGCGGACTATCAATGATGATGATGTGCCTAACCCTTAACCGTTTTCTTCGTTTTTGGGTCATTGTTTTACGAATCGTAATTGCCTAAAGACGTCTCGGATTTGCATTCAATTTTGTCAAACAGCGCAAACGAAAAAAAAAAATCTCATTTTCATTTCTTCGGAATTTAATATAAATAACTAAAATAAAAAAGAATTGCAACCTTAAAGAATTAATAACATTACAGGTTCGTTTTTGTCAAACACCGCAAATCGTAAAAAAATCTCACCAAACGAAAAGATTCCTTAATTCGGTTATAAAACCAGAAAAAATTAAGGAAATCCTTAAGTTTGTGAACATTTTTTACGTTTTTGCGTTTGACAAGAAAAAAAAACAACCAGTTTTTCAACTTCGCACATTTTAATTAGTTTCAACCACAAATTCTAAATAATATTTAGATACCATTGTTAAAAATGACTAAAAACGCTTGACACCGCATTTGCAAAACAGCATTCTTCTTTTGGGTCAAAACATTTCTGATTTCGAAAAAATCGTAAAAAAAAAAAAACCTATGCAAACGTAAAAATTTTCCTTAATTCGTATAATATAGAATAAAACATAAAAGCAACCTTTACGACATTAAGAAATTTCCCTTACAACGTTGTCAGCATATTTTTTTACATATTGGGGCATTGAAAAAACAAAAACGACCGGAGGCAACTGGACCATTTATTTATTTGAACCCCAATTCTAAAATATTGAAGCATTATGTAAAATAAAACCTGTGACTTATCATGAGTGTAATTCAAATAAGAAATCATTAAATATAAGGAAATATAAATTTTTTCTCCGCTAAACAGGTTGGGAAAATTGTTTGAAAAAAAATTGAAAAAAGTGGAAAAAAAAAAAAACCAATTGCCCCCCCCCCCCCACCCAAAAAAAAAAAAAACGGTGCGTGATGGAGCTTTTTGGTTTTCATGTACTTCACGGCTTTAACATAACCTATATATAATATACAAAATAATATACTATTTAACCCTAAAGGATAACATTACCAATATAAAAAAATAGTCCCAGTAATTAATTTAAACTGTTCTACACGTTTAGTTATAAAATTATAGTTATATTATATATATATAATATATATATATATATATATATAATATATATATATATATATATAATATATATATATCTAATATATACCGTAATTATATATTGCTGTTCTAAAAGGCGCCTGATGTTTAAAGTTTTGGTCCATAACTACTAAACATTTAACATATAAGTTTTAAAATTAATTCTAAATGCAAGGTCCTAGATGCTTGATTCATTTATATATTGGGCTTAAAATAATTAAAATATTCTCTAAGAGGAACAAAAAAAAGGGGCTCTGCTGTTGGGCAAAAAGCCAATTGTAACAATATAGGGCCACCTGTAATAACTCTCTTCTAAATGCTATTTGTATTTTAGGTTATATGTTGTTTATTTGTTTAAAGGTAATACAAATTGTTTTGTTTTTTTTTTTTTTAAAATTAAAATAAAAAGTAAATACCAAAAATGTAAACAAAATCATTCAAATGAAATCGAACATTTAAAATAGGTCCTATGTATGTAACCTCATAAAAATCTTTTGTTTTGCTTAAAAATTTGTAAAATTATTTAAACTCAAAGAAAACTAAAAAAAAGGCTCGGTGTTTATTTGTATGACAAAAAGGGCCCACCCTTATAACTCTCTCTAGAGTGGATTTTTTGTGATTTTTAGGTTATTACATTTATGTTCAACATTTTTTTGAATAAATATGAAGAATTTTTTTTTTTTAAATTAAAATAAAAAATAATAAAAAAAAATGTAACTTAACTTAAAGAAAATTCAATCCTGGGTTGTGGGAGCTTGTTGTGAGCAAGTTAACTGTATCATTGGTCTTTTGTTGAAGTGCAGACAAACCCCCTCCTTGATTAGGATATTAATAACATTCCCTCATTGAATAGGTATTTTGTTTAAATCCTTTACACCCACTCCTAGATTTGGTTTGTATTTAAAATCCCCTCCTAGATTAGGTTTGTATTACCCATCCCTTCACTCCTCACCCCACCCACCCCTTATGAATAGGTTTTAATATTTTTTTCCGAGAAGCCTAATAATTTTTTGTCAAAGTTTATTCGCTTACCTCATCATCTTTAAGGTACAGGCTATCTTAAGGAAATTCTATAGAGCTTTTACAAAACTAATTATTATGAATCTAAATTTCATTAATCTCAAACGCCTCAAAAAATAAATATCGGCCAAGTATCGGCCATATTAACCATACTGATAGCCGGTAAACTAGACCAAGAAAATTCTGATACTGGCGATCACTGGATACTATCGGTACATCCAATTGAGAGTAGTAAGGAAGATACAGAATTGACATCAAATTTTTGACTTCAGATTGATTGGTGCATGGTACAAATGATATAGGCATAGTCAAAAGAATGAAATACAATAGGGGAAGTGATTCAAAATAAATAGGATAGCGGTGTAGATTCTGGGATTTACATAGTTAGGTGCAAGTCATAATGGGGGATAGTTTAGGTTAAATAAAGGTCTAGGAAATTTTTTCAAAAATATTAGTTTTTGGATCGTGAATATCTGGATAAAATTTTGCAGCAAATGTATGATCTAAGGTGGGTTGGCTTTTCATACCAAGTTTGGAGACTTTTACAAAAATCTAGGGTAAAGTTGGGGGTGAGGAATATTAGAAGATATTGCTCCATGGCCATAGAATAAAAGGTACTCATTGCTTAGTGGAATGCCTATAAATATTAATGGAGCAATGAAATAACAACATTTTCAAATATCAATATTTACCAAAGCTCATGACCTTAGAAAAAAAAAGCATAGCTGATTAAGTTATCACCAAAACAGAATCTAGACAGATGTTGCATAACGAGGCATGTTAGGAAAATTAACGGACCTGCAGAATATGAATACGGATATTCACTATATCACATAGAACAAAATGGGTGGCGCTTTATAAAAACAATATCATCTGTATTAATACTGACTTTTTAAATAACATATATTCAATCGGTGTTGATATCCCTCATGTATAATAATCATATAGAAAGGGGCAATTTATAGACCTCCTGCCAGATCAACGATTAAAATATCACGGAAATTGTGAAGAAATAGAACCACGCAATCACAGTAAAAGAAAAAGGATATAGTCATAATGGTGATTTAATCCTGGCATCAATGGGACCTTGTCTAGTACATGACATCGTAGTTCCTATATATCTATCAAATTGTGTACTAGATAACTTTTGAGCCAGATGTCCATGGACCCACAAGACACGATGCACTACTAACTTAATATTAACTAAAGATGAAAGTATTGTGGATGAAGTTAGAGTTGAAAATTTAGGCGTGTAAGTGACCATAAATATAATTAATATGAATGTGATATCGGGCCCAAGCATGGTAAAAGAAAAATCTTAGATTTCCGAAATGTGGATTTTACCAACTTTCTATCTTTAATATATCTGACTGGAAAATTAAAGACAAAACTAATCTAAATCATTGTGAACATTAACTACTGATTAATGAATAATTCCATCATGTTTTAAAGAAAACCCATTAGGGTGCCGAAGAAACTTTTGGTGGGGAATAAGAATAAAGAAAAATCAATGAAAGCTAATGTATAAAATTGGGAGTGAGAAAGACCCTAATTACGAAAATATAGAAAATAAAACAAACCAACACAACAAGAGAGAGGCAGAAATTTAATTTAGCAAGGAATAGTAATAAGACCTTAAGTTTTTTAGCTTTATAAATTTAAAAAGTAACAGAGGAACAATGTCTATTAAAATTATGAAATTAGCGAGTTCAATAAGGGGAATGCAATCATTTCAATGCTATTTGGCTTATGTTTACTGGGAGAAAGATTAATAATATAATGCGAGAACAATATTTCTGTATAACATTAAAAAAGACTTACAGGAATTGAACTTGAGTAAAAGATATCTAAACGTTTCTAAACATATTATCCAAAGTAAAGGCTGCAGGCCTATGGTAAATATGAGAATTCTGAAGAGGGTATAACAGCATGCAAAGCACTATGTGATTTTTAAGGTACTATAACATTGGTGAGGTACAAAAACTGGGGAAAACGATAAGTTTTGCCTATTTATAAAAAGGTATAAGCAGATTGAGAAATTATAGGCCAGTTACTTAACATCCTGGTTATAAAGGTTCAGAAATTACTGACAGTCATATAGAGAGATATTAAAATAAACGGTATTGTATTGACCCCAGCACGTTTCAGAAAGGGTAGTCGAATGTCAGACAAAATTTATGGAATACACTATATACTGACTGCATTGACCGAGGAGATCCAGTTGATGATATATATATATTAGCAAAGTCCTTGATAAGGTTTCCCACATAAGCCTGAAGAAGTTAGCAAATGTGGGTATGTGGAGTGGTACATTGGTTGATTAAAGAGTGGTTCCGGAAAATAGAAAACATGTGTACAACTAAATGCAAACAGTATCTGGGAAATAGTGAAGAGTTGTCCACAAAGTTCAGTGCTGGGGCCATATTTCTCTAAAATTAATGATTAGACAGGGGACTCAGAAAGTTTTCTAAGTTGCAGATGAACCAAAGTGGCCATATGGTAGAATATGAGAATATAGAAATCAAAATGAATCCTTTGATAAACTTGGGTGCAATAAGTGGCAATGAATTAATATAAAAATGTAAGTTACTCTAATAACATAATATTTCAAACTACGAATTGAGGGGTGGCTGAGCTGCTGCTCAAAAAGATTAGGTGATTATAAGCAGAAATTTAAAGTAGCTATCAGTGCTGGAAGCAAGATAAAAGAAAATACTGGGTATATAATCGCAATGTCCTACAAAGAAGGAATATATAAGTAAACTGTTACCATTCTATGTGTCTGCAAAGGTAACTCAAATTTGCCTTAATTACAAGTTACACCAAAAATATTTCTAGAGAGAGTACAACATAAAGCAGCAATGATGATTTCTGGTTGAGGGTAAGACTATAGGAAGGCTGAAGATATGAAGTTTCTGGTAAACAAGCCGATTCTCAAGGGACAAACAAGTTCTAACAAAAATTTTAACATTTACTACTTGGGATAATACGGAGACCTGGCATTGGCTAATATATGTTACGAACCTGTTTAACTCATAAATATATTCTCCCATGTCCGTCGTGCGTCAGACGCACCCGTCTCAGTTCGAGGTCTGTAACTGTGACCGTCATTTGTATTGTCATTATATTCGAGATTATCATATATATATATATATATATATATATATATATAGTATATATAAATATATATATATATGTATATGTATATATTATATTATAATGATTATCGATTGTTGTAAATCGATTATTTGTTATAGATATAATACTAATAAAGAAAACGATCAGTATACTACAAAGTTATGATGCGTCGCTGTGTTCAAGCTGAACTTGGGTCAGCGCACAATTTACAAATAAATTAAGTGATTTCGTTTCATATATCCCAAAACGATGGGAGTTGCTAGTTTTTTTAAAACATTTCAACCGCTAATTTGCAACCAAAGAGAGTGTGAGAAATGTTTTATCCAGATATGCTTTCAATACTAAGGAGTTGGAGAAAAATTAAATTTTATTGCAGGCTGATGCCCATTGAGTTTACTCAAATGTATACAGTTGACACTTATCCGAATTTTATAGTATTTAATATATATATAGTATATATATATAATATTATATATATATATATATATATATATAATATTAATATATATATATATATATAGTATGCTAACTGTACGCTTTAGTGTAGGTGCATGTCGGGAACTCAGGTAGTGGGTATGTTCCCTGTGTTCATTAGTATCTTTACGCACAGTGGATCATTAAAGCTTAGGCCTATTTTTAAGCACAGTGAGTCAACGACCCCCTAAAAGGAGTTTTACCCTTTTAGGTGGCTTCGACCTATGGGTGGACGATGGCGGGGCCTTCATACCCGAAGGGGATGGTCGGAGGAACCCCGCACCAAAGACGAAGAGGCGTGGGTTCCGGACCATCCCCGTGAGGGTGGGGATTAGTCCCCCTGTCAGGTCCACCTAACGCGAGAGACCGACCCTGCAATCGGGGTGGACTACCGTGGTATCGCTAGTGTAAATACCCAAAAGATGAATTACACTATAGAGTCTGAAACGGTCAAAAATGTAGTACTTTTGGACTTTATTCGCAACAATCTATTCGTATTCTATAAATCTCAAAACCATATCTGATTATGGAACATCTGATCTATCATTATATAGTATATATATATAAATATATATATATAATATATATATAGATATATATATAATATTATAATTATATATATATATACTATATATATAATCTTCGAAATATATGACATACTAACACAGACGTCACATGTTACATAGCCTCGGAGAAACTGTGCGTGTGGCTCCTGAAGTCATTTCACGCGACTCATCGAGATATATTATATGTTTAACAGGTTACGTAAGCATATATATTACTAAATGCCACAGAGACCAATATAAATTTCTTCATAGTAGAGCAACGATGGAGACCACGGGTCATAACAATGAAGATTAAGAAAAACATGCCATCCTTTATATATATAAAGCTTCTTTCAGAATAGGATGTTAAATCTGGAATGGGTTACCAACATGGATGTTGTTGGTATGATCTCGATTGCACATTTTAAAGAAGGTTGGATATGTATAAAGGATGGGTGGTAGTCATTTAGTATTATTTAGACAAACCAATTGCTGGTTTTTAGTTACAGTATTTATTATAATGTCATGTGAGCATAACTTAGTTATTAAGTATGTGGATAGTTTGGTTATTACTAATAATATTATTTCTTTTTTTGACTCAACCAAATTGGTGATTTTAGGTTACAGGAATTTGTAACAAGCCTAGGTTTTAATGGATTTCATATGAGTCATACGTTTGGTTGGTGGTGACCTGGGACATCTCGATAGGTCATGGCTTCTACTGTCTCTAATTCAATGTTCTAACTAAATAGAAGTGAATATCTGTCCTATTTAATATTCTTGAAAGGAGTCTCCATATAGCCTAATTCTTCATTAACCCATGATTTAATTATGCAAATAATGTCTAGATTCTCATTTATGGTAGCCTATAACTAATCAGCTCATCTTTTTTATTTCTAAGGCTATGAGTATTGTGTAAAAGTATACATAGGTAGATTTTCTGTATATACCTAACAAAACATATCATAAGTCATAACTGACTAAGCCTGAAATGAACCCTACCTTGAATGGATCAAAAAATGAAAAAGTCTATGGGAGTTTAACAACTTGAGAGGCTGAACTTCCTAAAGAACCAGCTACATGTTTTTTTTTTTTTCTTAATTATTATTTTTTTAGAGTATAAATATGCTGTGATTTTTATAAAAATTGGGGGTGAAGCCCCTCTGCACTACTATACCTTTTTTTTTTTTTTTTTTATAAGTCCCATAGGAAAATTCCAAACTTTGAGAGGCTGTAACTTTTTTCCTAGAGACAATGATCCATAATTTTTTTTTATTCATTAGTATTTTTTGTCTCTGCTGTGATTTTTATAAAAATCTGTTTAGAGGACCTCACTGTAAATAATTACCAAAATCATAATTAAGGGATGATGAGGATAAAAAAAAAAAAATTAATTAAAAAGCTTCATACAAATTATACAAGTAGGTCTTATACAAATGCAGCGAAAAAAACATCAACTCTCAGTCATAAAATCATAAACCTGCTTATCTTTAATATCCCACATATTGCTAAGTGTGAGAAATTACAAATTTGTTATTTCTTTTAAAAATACAAGAATATAAATATTTAGTACCAACATAAGCCTATAGACTATCTGCCGTCAAAACTAGCGCTTCATAGCGAGAAGGTCCATTCCAAACCAACGTTGCCAGATTGAGTGAGTAAAATACCACCAAATTAAGAATAAAAATTCTATGAGCTTCCACCACAGTATTTCTACTATGCTTCCACACTTTGCATTTATCATTTCAATTAATTATTTTATTGCCCTGGTTTACAATGTTTTCTCGTTTAACATTAAATTGTCAACTTGATAAATAGTTGTTCTGTTAGTCTGTAAACTTGTTTTTCTCACAAGTGTTGGAAAATTATCTCTTTCTAAAATAAGGCCTTCATCACATAATATAAAAACTAATATACTCTTTCACATATGTTTCTTCTAATTTACCAATTCATTGGTATATAGTTTTAAGTTTGTCAAATTTAATGTTTTTTTACCCCCTACAATTTGGTATCTAGCTTTTCTGAGTATGATACTATGAAAAATCTTATACCCTACTTCCACCTCTAATTCTTCTATTTTTTCATTCATTTAATATTTACTATTTAACACTAAGTTTTTCAAAATCCAATGTTTAAGAATTTATTTTTTCCCTTCATTTTGGTGTTTAGCTTTTCTTTGAGCATGATACCACAGTATAAATATATTAACATACAGTGGGTCAAATAAATATGGAAATTATCGGGCAAATTGCGGATATACTCTTCAAAATTTACAACGGCTGTTTTCGAAAGAAAGCCACTCCTTCATTTGCCAACGTCAAAATACAATAAACGTTGTGATTGGTTCATAACACAAATTTCTAATTTCCTTTTTAATTGGCATCGTCCTCTTTATGCCATTATCAAACATAAGGTGATTAAATAATTTTTATAAAAAATATTAAGCATTTTCCTTCAATTTTTTGACACAATAAATACTAAATACATGCACAGTATAATATTTCTACTATGATATATGTGCTAATAAAAATAAACTTTTGCTACGTACGAAACCATATTAAATTTGTTTTAAGTTTTGGCAGCAAATTCCCCTGCGAAAAATACTCCCACATACACAAGACAGCCAGAGATATATAACATTGAATTGAAGTACTATAATTGTAATTGTATCTATACTATGATAATACCCTTCTCCTTTTGGTTAAAAAAAACAGTAGATTTAATATTGTACAGGCCTTTTTAAATCTCCCTAAATTAATTTTTGTAAGTTCAATATTCTTAAGAAACAATTATTAACAAGAAACTGCGAAGAGAATCATTTTTCGAAAAATAAACTTAAGGTAAAGCCATAGTAGATACTGTGGTAAAGCCCAATAGATTACTCTTGCATCAGTTTTCTAATTTAAGTCTTTATAATAAAGGCTTCAGAGTTTTTTTTTTATGGTGTCAAGTCAATTCAAATATTCCATTTTATAAAGGTTAATTAAATTATTTCGAGGTAATTTCATTTTCTATATTTAGTAAACTCTCTTTTCTTAAATACCTCCATAATATGTTCTTTAATTTTATATATATATATATATATATATTATATATATAATATATATATATAATATTATATATTTAATATTTATATAATTATATAATAATAATTAATATAATATATATATATAATATATATATAATATAATATATATATATATAATATATATTCAATATTATTCAAGCTTCATCAAAGTGATGTCCTTCATTAGCTCCCTTATTTGTGGGCCACAATATATCCTCTTTAATTTTAGCCTCACTGATCCTAGGGAGTTTCTCTTATTTACGTATAGGAACACTGGACCACTTTTATTCATACAGGTTTACAAAATGTTTTCATTAATTGAGTTTGAAGTGCAAAGGAGGAAGATATACGAGTTCAGGTTCATCAATGTGAAGAGAACCATTAAATTTTTATTTCCAGGTATTAGATTCTTTTAGGCCTATTGGCTGGTCGTTGACAAAAGGATTTTTGCTGATCTCGGCTGGATCGCCACCGCAATTAGGAGAAGCGAAACAAAATTTAGTATACGGTGCCTGGTGTGTTGAGCACTAAGGAACAAAAGTGCTATAGTGCTTGTTAAATTCGCCGCATGAGGTTTCGCCAAGAATGCTGTTCGTATGGAAGTTTTTGCGATACAAGAATTTCATGGTTTCGTGGCTCCTTGTTCGATAGGCCCATAGGCAATTAGAGGGTCGAGCAGGGTGCACATTATCGCATATGTAAAAGGCAACTTGGGCGTTTGAAGACGGCGTAGTTGAGTAAGAAAGCTATAACAATCTCCTTTCGCTTATGTGAGATGATAGTTGCTCGGGCTATCTCCTCATGAGATGGATCTAACTATCAGTAATACAGATTCAACTGAAAGTTGGGCCGGTGCTACCGCTGGAAGAGAGGAGGTCGTCGGAATGCTTCGCGTGGCGCAGAGTAGAGGGAAATGTAGTTCCCTTCTCAAGGAATTCCAACCCTTAGGATCTAGATTCCAATAGTTTGCGGTGTTCTTGAAAGATATGGAGTCGCGGAGAACTAGTTCATAGGTGTCATGGGCTGGATAATGTCTAGTATGGTGCTGGTTGATTCATTCTCCATCAGAATCAGGTCTTCGAATGTCGTGCATTCTTCTGAAAAGGCGTAAGTTGTGTGAAATTCTTGCTGCGTGTCGGAGTTTTTGCTGTACTAGGTAGGATTCCGACTATTTGTGTCGTGGTGCAGGATAAGAAGCTCTTCGCTGTGAGAAATCAGGGCCTAATAGCGGAGAGATGAGGTTTGGATATAATATGAGACTTCAAACTGTGAGTGAAATTTTTTGTAATGCAAAAATAACCAGTCCAGTTGCGATCCTTTGGTTCCTCCATACCATGGGAATTGTCAAAGCATAATTCTGGAGCTGTCATTAGCCGACACTAAGTAATAATGTTATAGTACAATGACGCAACGCAAATATAGGTGCCAAGATGTTATCATTGATCACCAAAGCTAATTTCAAAATAAAAGTTTATAATGCTTTTTTATGTATTTTTATAAAAATCTCATTTGGGACTTCATCGTTACCTCACCACAAATGTAACAAAATTTGTTTGATAATTTTTTATTTCTTGCATTTTAATTAAAGTATCTGATCTGTAAGTGAAATTAAACAATTGAACGTGTGTGTATATATATATATTTATAATTATATATATATATATATATATATATATATTATATATATATATATTATATTATTAATATATATCTATATATATATATATATATAATATATATATTATATAATATATATATATACAATCAACAATGTATAATGACACACTTTACATCAATCTCTCAGATACAAACTGAAGGTAATGACTCATGAAAAACGTCGAACCGAGGTTTATTTTTATCGAGTTCGCTAAAAACATGTTTTCTATCATGTTTGCTTTATCTTATCTATTTTTGGTTCCTACTTATTACACGCTTTATTATTGCTGGCAATCACCTTTTTTCATAAAATCGCATAAAATATTAACAACAAACCAGACATTTACACTCTGTGAATTAATATGTTGTTTTGGAAATATTAAAATTACACAAAAAAAAAAAAACAAAAAAAACTAAGGCCCGTTGTGAAATTGGAGGTTATATTCGTTTTTAGCTTACCGAAATGCATTAGGCCTTCATTCATGATCATCATTAACAAACTGATTAGCAGATGTATAATTAGGCTTGTTTTTCTTAAATATTTATCGGTGTGGAACCTTTTATTTTTTCTTCTTATTTTCCTTTTATCAAATAAAAATGTTTTGGATCCATGCAATCAATATGAATAAAACTCGATCACACAAATAACTAAATAATATATATATATATATATAAATATATATATATTATATAATTATATATATATAAGTAATATATATATATATATATAATAGTATTATACATATAATATATAATATATTATATATAGATATATTGCCGCGAGCACAATCCGCTCTCCGGACCTGGAAGGAAACGTCGGTTGTAGAGCGAGTACCCTGAGGTGAGGAGACAGTTGCACACATTAAGCGTCACTTGAGAAGTTTCGACACTTCTGTCTTGTACTCTTATGTGCAGTTGTTTCCGCATCTGCAGTGAGACAGCACGGTCACAGGGCGCACAGGACAACCGAACAGAGTAGCGCCCCAGAGAAGAAACTTGATTTGATGGTTGCTTGGTCATTTGAGGTTAGCGTAGTAATGACGCTTCCTAGATAGGATGAATGAAATGCTGGAGTTTTCTTCTTATTTCCTTCCTCCATCCTCCAAAAGGGTTGGACCCCTGCCCTTGTTTGGGTTTAAATTATTAAGCCACTTAATGCTCTTGTATTGGGTATTTTAATGTTGTTAATTGGTGTATTATTGCACTAACTTCCGAAGAAGGTAAGCTATCATCTGTTGCGAATTTTGAGATAAGGGATAATTCGGCGCTTGGAACGTGGTTTAGGCCAGAAAACTATCACCACATCATAAACATAGGGTGTTCGGCACTGCAGATTAACTCTGTAGTTCAGCTCTGTATAGATGCTCTTTCCACTTCCACAGAGAGTACCTCTCCACACATTCTTCACTTCCAATTACCGTCTGATAACTATTATAATTATATAATTTTTGTAATTCAGGGCCCACTCTAATTTTGAAGCAACTGCCGACATTTTCATGGAAGCACAACAAACTTTTACAGAGCACTACCGTGAATATTCCGTCAAAGCTGTACCCTTCTTCAGATCTTTAATTAAAAAAGTCTCATCTTATTCTAGCTGATAAGTACTTACAACGGAAAAACCGCGCCAATATCCAGCAGGTGTTTGAGTCGTTTCGGAAAAGTAGACTCTGATATCCATAGTACATATACTAGAGTTACTGATGATTCGTAGTGATAACGGTCGGACAAGAGGTCGCACTCCATGAGGCAGGCCACCTTCCGATTTTCAGCAGGAAGGTGCCCTCTATTATAATTACAAGTTCCGCGAGTATACCAACAAATGTCACTGATGCAGCTGCCAGATGGCTCATGCTGGCAATAGCACCAATATAACTACCCTATTAGGAGCCACTTTCTCTTACGTCCAAGAAAATCTGAATCAGGGGATGTATTAAGCCCCTCTAATAATAAATTAACAGTCAAGTTTCACTCTGTGGTGCCTCAAAAATTTTATGTACAACGATGCCTTTATAATATATGAAAAAATAAACAAGTAAAGCTACCTCTCTATATAAATTATAATACTAAATTTGCTGACGAGCGTTGTAAAGTTAAAAATTCAGTCGGATAGATCTTTGTCTGCTAATCTAAAAACTAAAATGTGTAATCATATCAATATTCAACCAAACGCTTAGCTGATGGTTTGAAATAGGGTGCTTTAAAAGAAATGGCATCTCAGTGGAATGAAAATGAATGTTGGTATGAGGAAACACTGTATTTGTGTTATTAGTAATAAGGGTAAGAATATACATTCTCAAGATGTCGAAAAGTTAATTACAAAGCAGAAGTCTCAAATGCCTAGCAAGAATACTGCGAAGGTTGTTGAAAAGAGAGATTTTAACAATGATCAACTTTAACAAAAACAAATTTAACCATATATTGTCTTTCCAAATATTAGTACCGATGTCCCGTATTGCACAGCTATTCCCTTCCCACACTTGCCTTCAGCAACGCTGTAAAAGTGAAATGATTATTCTCTAATAAAACTTATGACTTTTTGGGAAATAACACTAAAAAAATAGAAGAATTGCAAATACTAACGAGACCCAAGCGGATTCGACTCAGAACGTCGATCATGGCTTCACCTTTTCTCACTGCTGTCCCGAAATACTACCAACACCTTCAACCGACTAAATGCCCACTTCCGTCATGGGTTTCGATCAAGCTAGCAAGAATGTTGGGAACACGATAGTCACGGGAAAAAACTTCGTAGAGTAAAATCCACCTTCGAGGGTGTGGACTACTACTTTTCGCCGTAATCTCTACCAAGGTGGAGGTGATCATGACAAGATACCTATTACCTATTGGGTACACAAAGTTCCAAGTTTTACTAAATTTTCAGGACCTACTTTGAGTCGTACAAAAAAGGTAATATATACTGATATGTAATATCTTCAATAGGTCACTGTCGTACATTCTATATTAAATTTAAAAACTGTTTCCCCTCAGTTAAAAAGTTAAAAGAGTCACAATGTTGATGCTTTATTCCAATTTTCATATTTTCATTCAAATATTTTGTCAGATATTTAGTTTGGTACTTTTCAGTAGGTCACTCTCTTACATCATGTAGTTTGAAATACATTTTAGGACGTACTTTGGGTCTTACAAAAAAACGTAGAGTATACAGACATGTTTCTATTCTGCAGGTTACTATCTTACATTCTTTTGTCAAATTAAAGATTGTTGCCCCTCATGTAAAAAGTTAAAAGGGTTTACTAAATTTTCATTACCTACTTTGAGTCGTACAAAAAAGGTAAAAAATACTGAAATATTGGATCTTTTCAACAGGTAATTGTCGTACATTCTATACTAAATTTCTAAAATGTTGCCCCTCAGTTAAAAAGTTACAAGAGTCACAACGTTGATGCTATATTCCAATTTTCATATTTTCATTCAAATATTTTGACTCATATTTAGTTTGGTACTTTTCATGGCAGAGTCAATAACATCATGTAGTTTGAAATACATTTTAGGACGTACTATGGGTCTTACAATAAACGTAGAATATACAGACATGGTTTTCTCTTCTGTAGGTTACTATCTTACATCCTGTGGTCAAATTAAACATTGTTGCCCCTAAGGTAAAATGTTAAAGGGTTTAATCAATTTTTAGGACGTACTTTGAGTCGTACAAAAAAGGTAATAATACTGTTATGTAGGATCTCTTCAATAGGTTACTGTCGTACATTCTTAATTAAATTTAAAAACTGTTGGCCTTCCCTTAAAAAGTTACAAGAGTCACAACGTTGATGCTATATTCCAATTTTCATATTATCATTCGAATATTTTGACTCATATTTAGTTTGGTACTTTCCAGTATGTCATTGTCTTACATCATGTAGTTTGAAATATATTTTAGGACGTACTGTGGGTCTTACAAAAAAAGTAGATTATACAGACATGTTGTTTCCATTCTGCAGGTTACTATCTTACATTCTGTCTTCAAATTGAAGATTGTTGCCCCTCAGGTAAAAAGTTAAAAGGGTTCACTAAATTTTCAGGACCTACTTTGAGTCGTACAAAATAGGTAATAGATACTGATATGTTGTATCTCTTCAATAGGTCACTGTCGTACATTCTATATTAAATTTCAAAACTGTTTCCCCTCAGTTAAAAAGTTAAAAGAGTCACAATGTTGATGCTAAATTCCAATTTTCATATTTTCATTCAAATATTTTGACTTATATTTAGTTGGGTACTTTTCAGTAGGTCACTGTCTTACATCATGTAGTTTGAAATTCATTTTAGGACGTACTATGGGTCTTACAAAAAACGTAGAATATATAAAAATGTTTTTCATTTTTGTAGGTTACTATCTTACATCCTGTGGTCAAATTAAACATTGTTACCCCTCAGGTAAAAAGTTATAAGGGTTTAATCAATTTTCAGGACCTACTTTGAGTCGTACAAAAAAGGTGATATATACTGATATGTTGGATCTCTTCAATAGGTCATTGTCGTACATTCTATATTAAATTTAAAAACTGTTTTCCCTCAGTTAAAAAGTTAAAAGAGTCACAATGTTGATGCTATATTCCAATTTTCATATTTTCATTCATATTTTAAACAAATTATTTAGTTTGGTAACTTTTAGTAAGCTCAAAGATGTTATTTTCATGTAGTTTGACAAAAAATTTGGGACGTACTATGGGTCATACAAAAAACGCGTAGAATATACAGAGATGTTTTTTCCATTCTGCAGGTTACTATCTTACATTCTTTGGTCAAATTAAAGATTGTTGTCCCTCAGGTAAAAAGATAAAAGGGTTCACTAAATTTTCAGGACCTACTTTGAGTCGTACAAAATAGGTAATAGATACTGATATGTTGGATCTCTTTAATAGGTAACTGTCGTACATTTTATACTAAATTTAAAAACTGTTGCCCCTCAGTTAAAAAGTTACAAGAGTCACAATGTCGATGCTATATTCCATCGACATTGTAAATACGACAGGTAGTAAATACAAACATGTTGTTTCTCTTTTGTTGGTTACTTTCAAACACTATTTTGTTAAATTAAAGATTTTTGCCCCTCAGGTAAAAGGTTAAAAGGTTTTACTTAATTTTCAGGCCCTACTTTGAGTTGTACAAAAAAGGTAATATATACTGATATGTTAGATCTCTTCAGTAGGTCACTGTCGTACATTCTATATTCTATATTACTGTTGCCCCTCAGTAAAAAAGTTATGAGTCTAAACGTTGATGATATATTCCAATTTTCATATTTTCATTCAAATTTTTTTACCCATATTTTAGTTGGTATTTTTCAGTAGGTCACTTTCATACATCATGTAGTTTGACCCAAATTTTAGGACGTACTATGGGTCTTACAAAAAAATCATAGAATATACAGACATGTTGTTTCTCTTCTGTAGGTTACTATCTTATATCCTGTGGTCAAATTAAAGATTGTTGCCGATCAAGTATAAAGTTAAAATGTTTTACTTAATTTTCAGGACCTACTTTGGGTCGTACAAAAAAGGGTAATATGGTTTCTGATATGTCGATTCTTCAATAGGTCCTGTCCGTACATTCTATATATTTAAAACCTGATGCCCCTACAGTTTAAAAAGTTTATGAGTCACAACTTGATGTATATTCAATTTTTTCATCACATTTTTCAATCAATATTTTGACCCAGTATATTCAAGTCAGTTGGTACTTTTCAGTCAGGTCACTGCCTTACATCATTTAGTTTGAAATAAATGTTAGGACGTACTATGGGTCTTACAAAAAACCGTAGAATATACAGACATGTTGTTTCTCTTCTGTAGGTTACTATCTTACATCCTTTCGTCAAATTAAAGATTGTTGCCCCTTACGTAAAAAGTTAAAAGGGTTTAAGCAATTTTCGACCTACTCTTTAAATCGTACAAAAAAGGTAGGATATATTGATATGTTGGATCTCTTTATTAGGTCAATGTCGTACATTCTATATTAAATTTAAAAACTGTTGCTCCTCAGTTAAAAAGTTAAAAAATCACAACGTTGATGCTATATTGAAATTTTAATATTTTCATTCAAATATTTTGACCCATTTTTCAGCTAGTACTTTTCAGTAGGTCACTGTCATACATCATATAGTTTGACTTAAATTTTAGGACGTACTATGGGTCTTACAAAAAAACGTAGAATATACAGACATCATGTTTCTCTTTTGTAGGTTACTATCTTACATCCGTTGGTCAAATAAAAGAGTGTTGCCCCTCAGGTAAAAAGTTAAAAGTGTTTACTCAATTTTCATACAAAGGTATGATTTACTGATATGTTGAATCTCTTCAATAGGTCACTGTCGTACATTCTATATTAAATTAAAAAACTTTTGCCCCTCAGGTAAAAAGTTATAATAGTCACAACGTTGATGCTATATTCCAATTTTCATATTTTCATTCAAATATTTTGACCCATATTTCAGTTGGTACTTTTCGGTAGGTAACTGCCTTACATCATGTAGTTTGACACAAATTTTAGGACCTACTATGGGTCTTACAAAAAAACTTAGAATAAACAGACATCATGTTTCTCTTCTGTAGGTTACTATCTCGCATCCGCTCTTCAAATTAAAGATTGTTGCCCCTCAGTTAAAATGTTAAAATGGTTTACTCAATTTTCAGGACCTACTTTGAGTCGTACAAAAAAGGTAGGATATACTAATATGTTGGATCTCTTCAATAGGTCACCTTCGTGCATTCTTTATTAAATTTAAAAACTGTTGCCCCATCAGGTAAAAAGTGAGAGGAGTCACAACGTTGATGCTATATTGCAATATTGCAATTTTCCTTATTTTCATTCAAATATTTTGACCCATATATTTAGGTTGGTACTTTTTCAGTAGGTCAAACTGCCGTTACATCATTTAGTTTGAGCATAAAATGTTAGGGACGTACTATGGGTCTTTACAAAAAAAACCGGTAGAATATACAGACATGTGTTTCTCTTCTGTAGGTTTACTACTTACATCTGCGGTCAAATTAAGATTGTGATGCGATCAGGTAAAGTTAAAATTGGTTTTTAAAAAAAATCAATTTTCAACGGACCTACTTTGAGTCGAACAAAAAAAAAAGGTTATATATACTGATATGTTGGATCTCTTCAATAGGTCACTGTCGTACATTCTATATTAAATTGTAAAAAACTGTGGGCCCGTCAGTTAAACAGTTTTGAGAAGATCGTCCATGCAACTTCAACGAATCAATAATTTTCATGTCAAAAGATTTGATCGCCATTTTTTTCAGCTGGTTAACACTTAGTAGGCACTGTCATACATCATGTAGTGTTGGCCTCTCAAATTTTAGGACGTACTATGGGTTTTACAAAAAAAAGTTGGATATACAGACATGTTGTTTCTCTTCTGTAGGTTATTATCTTAAATCCTGTGGTTAAATTACATGTAAAAACTTAAAAGGGTTTACTCAATTTTCATTACCTATTTTGAGTCGTACAAAAAAGTAATAAATACTGATATGTTGGATCTCTTCAATAGGTTATTGTCGTACATTCTATTTTAAACTTAAAAACTGTTGCCCCTTAGGTAAAAAGTTATAATAGTCACAACGTTGATGCTACATTCAAATTTTCATATTTTCATTCAAATATTTTGACCCATATTTCAGTTGGTACTTTTCAGTAGGTCAAGGTCTTACATCATGTAGTTTGACATAAATTTTTAGCGTACTATGGGTCTTACAAAAAAACGTAGAATATACAGACTTTTTGTTTTTCTTCTGTGGGTTACTATCTTACATCCTGCGGTCAAATTAAAGATTGTTGCTCAGGTAAAAAGTTTAAAGGGTTTACTCAATTTTCAGGACCTATTTGAGTCGAACAAAAAAGGTAGGATTTACTGACATGTGGGATCTCTTCAGTAGGTCACTGTCTTGCATTCTATTTTAAATTTAAAAAGTTATTTTTTAAAGTTACAGGATGAAATGATGGCTAGCTGTGTTCCGTGATGTAAGAAATCAGTGTGCTGTTGCTCGCTTCGTATTTGGTATGGTCAGCTTGTTATGAATATCATAATTTGTGGAAGGCTTGAAGCAAGACAGATGTTGTCATGTGTGATGAATCGAGTCTGGAGGTTGCCATGTTAAGGGAATATGAACTGGAAGGAAATTACCAGTACCGATTGAAGCGGGATTGAATGTGATTTATTGTGAGAGTTGAGGCAAGGAGTAAGTTCGGTGAGTGTTGTCAATTCCCGATATTTTTATTCAAATATTTTGACCTATATCTCAGTTGGTACTTTTCAGCTGGTCACTGTCTTACATCATGTAGTTTGACATTAATTTTAGTACGTACTATGGGTCTTACTAAAAAACGTAGAATATAAAGACATGTTGTTTCTCTTCTGTAGATTACTATCGTACATCCTGTGGTCAAACTAAAGATTGTTGACCCTCAAATAAAAAGTTAAAATGGTTTACTCAATTTCCAGGACCTACTTTGAGTCGTACAAAAAAATGAATATATACTGATATGTGGGATCTCTTCAATAGGTCACAGTCGTACATTCATTATTAAATGTAAAAACTGTTGCCCCTCAGGTAAAAAGTTAAAAGTGTCACAACATTGATGCTATATTCCAATTTTCATATTATCATTCAAATATTTTGACCCATTTTTCAGTTGGTACTTTTCAGTAGGTCACTGTCTTACATTATGTAGTTTAACCCAATTTTTAGGACGTATTATGGGTCTTACAAAAAGACGTAGAATATAGAGATACGTTGATTCTCTCCTGTAGGTTACTATCTTACATCTATTAGTCAAATTAAAGATTGATGCCCCTCAATTAAAAAGTTAAAATGGTTTACCTTATTTTCAGGACCTACTTTGAGTCGTACAAAAAAGGTAGGATATACTGATATGTTGGATCTCTTTAGTAGGTCACTGTCTTACATTCTATATTAATTTTAAAAACTGTTGCCCCTCAGTTAAAAAGTTATGAGTCACAACGTTGATGCTATATTTCAATTTTCATATTGTTATTCAAAAATTTTGACCTATTTTTCAGCTGGTACTTTTTAGTAGGTCACTGTCATACATTCATGTAGTTTGATTCAAAGTTTAGGACGTACTTAAGGTTTTACAAAAAAGCGTAGACTATACAGACATGTTGTTTCTCTTGTGTAGGTTACTATCTTTCATCCTTTGGTCAAATTAAAGATTGTTGCCACTCAGGTAAAAAGTTAAAAGGGTTTACTCAATTTTCAGGACCTACTTTGAGTCGTGCAAAAAAAGGTAATAAATACTGATATGTTAGATCTCTTCAATAGGCCACTGTCGTGCATTCTATATTAATTGTAAAGACTGTTGCCCCTCAGGTAAAAAGTTATAGGAGTCACAACGTTAATGCTATATTCCAATTTTCATATTTTCATTCAAATATTTTAACCCATTTTTCAGCTGGTACTTTTCACTAGGTCACTGTCATATCATGTAGTTTGATCAAATTTTAGGACGTACTATGGGTCTTATAAAACAACGTAGAATATACAGGCATGTTATTTCTCTTCTGTAGGTTGCTATCTCACATCCTGTGGTCAAACTAAAGATTGTTGCACTTCACAGCGGAGTAAAAACTTTTAAAAAAGGGTTTTACCTCCCCTCTCAATTTTCCAGGACCCTTACTTTGGAAGTCGTTATCATAGGAAGAAGGTAATAACACTGATATGTTGGATGTCTTCAATAGGTTACTGTCGTACAATTCTGAAAAAGTATTAATTTCAAAATGTTGTCCTCTCAGGTAAAAGGGTTATAGGTAAACAACGTTGATGGCTATATTCCATTTCATATTTTCATTTCAAATTTTTGACCCATATTTCAGTTGGTACTTTTCAGTAGGTAACTGCCTTACATCATGTAGTTTGACCTAAATTTTAGGACCTACTATGGGTCTTACAAAAAAACGTAGTATATTCAGACATCATGTTTTTCTTTCTGTAGGTATATTTACATTCGTGTTGGTTCAATTAAGGATGATGTTTGCCTTCACCGGCGCCCCTCAGGCAAAAAGTAAAAGGGTTTACCTCTCAATTTTTCAATACCTCTTTGGAGTTGTAGCAAAAAAGGTTGAGATATACTGATAGTTGGATTTCTTTCTAAGGTTCAACTGTCGTCTGCCATTGTCTATATTATTTTAAAAACTGTGTTCCCTCAGGTAGGCGAGTAAAAAGTGTTGGAGTCACAACGTTGATGCTATATTGCAATTTCCATATTTTCATTCAAATAATTTGACCCATACTTCAGTTTGTACTTTTCAGTAGGTCACTGTCTTACATCATGTAGTTTGACATAAATTTTAGTACGTACTATGGGTCTTACAAAAAAACGTAGAATCTGCAACATGTTGTTTTCTCTTCTGTGGGTTACTATCTCTTTAAATCTGTTGGTCAAACTTAAGTTTGGTTTTTGACCCCAGGTAAAGTTAAAAGGGTTTACTCAATTTTCAGGACCTAGTTTGGTCGTCGAAAACGCTAAATGACTATGATTTTAAAATGGGTTGGGGGGGGGGGGGGAAATCTCTTTAATAGGTCACTATGGTACTAAAATTAAATTTAAAAAAACTTTTTGCCCCTAGGTAAAAAAGTTATAAGAGTCACAAAGTTGATGCTATATTCCAATTTTTCATATTTCATTCATCATTTTGACCATATTTTCAGTTTGGTACTTTTCGGTTAGGTAACTGCCTTACATCATGTAGTTTGACA
>JABUQX010077314.1:0-5000 GCA_015478945.1 Trachelipus rathkii
ATTTTTTTACTTATAATAAATTTGTTTTGTTTAACCCAACCGTGTTTTGGCTCATACTGCTTATATATATATAATATATATATATATATATATATATTAATATATATATTTATACTAATAGTATAATATATATATATATATATATATATATTATATTATATATATATATTATATATTTATTCATGTCGAGCCGGAAATATTGCGCCTGCGGCGCACGCGGCGGGCGGGACGCGGCGGGGCGGGGACGCGCGGGCGGGGAGCGACGGACGCACCAGCGGGTGCGGGGTTGGCTGCCTTTGCGGGTGGGGCTCATGCTGAAGCCTGGTGGTTAGCTTATGAACTAGTGAATTAATTATTAAACCTATTCTAGTGAAATTAATAATTATTCCTCAATGTAAGTATTTTTTATAAATATGATATACACTTAGTAAAAAATAAAACACTTTTAATAGAAATCAGATAACTTGTGCACCGCTTAACAGCTAAATATGAACTATGATTTTCTAAAATGAGTTGGGTCTAAAAGATCATAAAACACAACACCTGCTCAAATACAAGATTAAAGAACAAAGTTAATTTTTCAAGACGATGAAGAAAATAATTCTCAACCAATCACATACGAGGCCATATAGAGATAAGGATTACTCCCGACCAATCACAAGTAAGGAGAACATTTGCCTTTTTACCTGCTTAAAGGATCTTACCGATCCAGCATGCTTTCAGTTTTGAAATATATTTATAAAATAATAATAACAATGTTCCTGTCTATACGCGAATGTACCTTTTTGAACCTGGTATTAGAGGATTAAAAATTAAGCCCCGTCTACAAAAGGCTTATGCCTAATTTAGGCCTAAATTTAGGAGCCTAACGTAGTTATGGGCACCACATTTTACAGAATAAGGTCAGTTTGAAATATATTTTGACCTGGAATTTAGGCTTAAATCGCCCCGTGGTTTACAAAAGAGGATTATCCAAATTTAGACCTAGAGTATGTTATTTCAACACTATTTTTTACAGAAGAGAGGTCAGTTTCGTATCTGTAAGGAGTGCGGGTTGTTTGTGTTTCTCGTGATGGATTGTCAATGTACATAGATAATAATATATCAATAATAATAAAGAACACCCGAATTATTTAAAAAACTTTGAAATAATTTTTAGTTAACAACGAGTGAAATAATATAAATGTAAGTGAAAAGTTATTTTAAATAAAACTTTAATGATTTTAATAAAATACATGTTATGTTAGCAAGAGAAAGTTATTTATTTTTGTTTATTTTCATCTTATTTACATGGTTAAAGATGATGTAAAGCAGTAAGTCAATAGAACAAACGTGGCATAGCTTGATGTAGAGGGTTGCTAGGGGCTGTACTCCTTTACTGATTTACTGATTTTTGCTTATGGTACGTAAAATATATGTTTTTAATAAAATTTCGAACAATTGTAGTGAAAAGTTATTTTAACCCTTGATAATTCTAAAATTTATATAATCAAAAAGTATTAACAGTTAATAATAAATTCTTTGTTCAACGATAATGATTGATTTATTTTATTATCGAAGTTTTGAGAAACTTTGAAATAATTTTAGTTTTTATATTGAATGAGTTATTGTAAATGTACGTGTTTAATTAAAACATAAATGTTTTAATAAATTATACGTTATTTGTTTAAGTGTGTGTGTGTGTGTGCGTGTGTGTTTTTGAGTGTGTGTGTCTGAGTTGTGTGTTTGTGTTGTGTGTGTGTGTGTGTAAAATCTGTGTGAGTGTAGTAAATCTGTGTGTTGTAAGTAAATCTGTGTGTGTGAGTGTAATAAATCTGTTGTGAGTGTAGTAAATCTGTGTGTGAGGGTAAGTGTCATGTGACATAGTGTGTATAAGTGCATAGTGTGTGTGTGTAGTGTGTGTGTGTGTATGTGAGTGTGTGTGTATGGTGTTCATTCTAATATAATAACAATAGGCAAGGGGGGGGGGGGGGGGGGGGGGGGGGGGGGGGGGGGGAGGGGGGGGGGGGGGGGGGGGGGGGGGGGGGTGAAGTAAAATAACACTAAGTATAAAATAAAAATAATATTAATGAGAATAGAAAAAATAATAATAAAATAATAAAAAATAATAATAGAAAATAAATAAAAAGTATTTAAACACAAAATAAAACATAATGTTATAAATATATCGAGTTAAAAACAGTAAAACATATGAGTTAAAGCAGTAAAGCAGAAGTTAAAGTCAGTAAAGCAGAAAGTTAAAGAGTAAAGCAGAAAGTTAAAGCCAGTAAAGCGAAAGTTAAAGCAGTAAAACATGAGTTAAAGCAGTAAGCAGTAAAACAAAAGCTACTAATCCCCTTTGTTGTATATATTCTCATCCTCTATTGATTTTACTGATTTCTGCTTTAAGGTATGTAATTTAATAAATTGTGAGTTAAAGCAGTAAAACATATGGGTTTTAAAGCAGTAAAACATGAGATAAAGCAGTAAAGCAGAAAGTTTAAAGCAGTAAGCAGAAAAAGTTAAAGCAGTAAAACATGATTAAAAGCAGTAAAGTTCAGTAAACAAAGCATAACTAATCCCCTTGGGTTAGGTAACCACCTCTTGATTTTACTGATTTACTGCTATTAAGGTATGTAATGTTAATAATATGTGAGTTAAAGCAGTTAAATACTATTGAGTTAAAGCAGTAAAACATGAGTTAAAGCAGTAAAACAGAAAGTTAAAGCCGTAAAGCAGTAAAAAGCATACTAATCCCTTAGGGGTTAGGTAACACCTCTATTGATTTACTGATTTACAGCTTTAAGGTATGTATGCTAATAAATATGTGAGTTAAAACAGTAAAACATAATAGGTTAAGGCAGTAAAACATGAGTTAAAGCAGTAAAAACATGAGTTTAAGCAGTAAAACAAAAGCATAGAGGTGTTACTTAACACCTAAGGGATTAGTATGCGTTTGTTTTTACTGCTTTCTGCTTTAACTTTTCTGTTTTTACTGGCTTTAGGTCTGTAAAGTATATGTTTTTTAATAAATTTTCGTACAATTGTAGTAAAATAAAATGTTTATATATCAGAAACACGCTGGTTTTTTTTCTTCTTACATGCAATTTTTTTAGTAAAAATTTTATAAATTAAAAAAGTACTAAGTAAAATATATAAAAGTTGTCTGTAATGAGTTACAGTTTTTAGGTTCGGGAAAATGTTTTTAATAAAAATGTTTATTTTTTTCCTAAAATTAGGGTGGGCTAAAATTGACCCCTGGAAGACCAAAGGGCTGGTCGTGTGTTTAGTACGTGTGTATAAGTGTAATGTAAGTGTCTATGGGTATGGTGGGTGTAAGTGTCATAGTGTATGTGTGTATAAATGTAAGTGGTAAGTGAGTGGTCGTGTGTGTGTGTGTGTGTGTGGTTGTGTTGCGTGTGTGTGTGTGTATAAGTATAAGTGTGCATGTGTGTGTGGTGTGTGTGTGTGTGTGTGTGTGTGTGTGGTGGTGTGTGTGGTGTGTATGTTCCGAGATGGAAATAAGTTAGGAAAAGATCCTACAGGTCAGGTACCTACATGACCTCTTGTTAGCACAGATACCTACCAAAGGCTAGGCATCAGTTACCTGAATGAGCTCAAGGCGGGTGGAGGCTAGGTGCAGGTGTAGGATAGGCTTAGGCTGTAGAGTGTAAGCCCGGTGTAGGTGTAGGATAGGTTTAGGTTAAGGTTAGGCTAGGTTAGGTTTAGGTTAGGTTAGGTTAGGTTATGTTAGGGTAGGTTAGGTTAGGCTGGGTGTTGGCTATGTGTAGGTTGGGTATAGGGTATCCGGCAAGGTCAAGGCCGAAATTCATGGTCAAACAAGGTTATATATATATATATATATATATATATATATATAGTATATAACTATATATAATTATAGTATATATATATAATATATATATATATATATATATATATATATATATATTATATATCTTATATATATATTAGTATATAGGTATTATATATATATATATACTCTCTCTCTCGGTCTCTCTCTCTCTCTCATCATCTCTCTCCTTCTCCTCTCTCTCTCTCGTCTCTCTCTCTCTCTTCTCTCTCGCTCGCTTTTGTAAGATGTGGCATGTTTGGATCCGTAAAAAGAAACGTGTTACTTATCAACACGCAGCGTAATACCAAAAAAACAAAAATAAAATTAAAATTAATGAAGAATAATTACGTTTACGGCAAATAATTAAAAATAATTAAAAAATATGAAATAAGTAAATAATCAAATAAAAATGAATAAATAATTCAATAAAATGACATAAAATAGGAATAAAAAGAATAAACAACGACAGCATGGTCTTCCACGTGCTTAAACGATTCGAATTCGAAGATTTCGTTTCACGTGACGATTCTCAGGATGAGAGATGTTATAACCGAAAATAAAATAAAAATAATAAAAATAATTCAAATAAAAATGAATAAAATAAAATGGATAAAATTTTGGAAATAAAAATGAATAAACACCGACAGCATAGTCTTCCAAGTGCTTTTACGATTCGAAATGTTCCGCAAACTCTCTCTCTCTCTTCTCTCGTCGGTCTCTCGGTCTCCTCTCTCTCATCTCTCTCTCTCTTTCTTTCTTCTTTCTGGGATTCGTCTCTCTCTCTCTCTCTCTCTCGTTGTATATATATATATTATATATATATAGTAATATATATATATATATATAATATATATATATATATATATATTATATATATATATATATATAATTAAAAATTATTATTATTATTATTATTATTATTATTATTATTATTATTATTATAATTATTATTATTATAATTATTATTATAATAATTATTATAATTATTACTGGGAAACCGCGGCCTTGCTTTTATAAACCTAATTAAATTTATATTTTAACAATACGTACCGCTGGTCTGGTAGTTAAAAGGTCTCAGGGGTTTGCCTCGGTGGTGAGAGGTCGAGTTCTATTTTGATTTATGACCTATGGGAAACTCGAACACATATAAAGACGATAAGGTTTG